>JARHVA010003139.1:515000-572500 GCA_037957365.1 Torreya grandis | reverse complement strand
GATACATAAGGAAATCTTGATGCTTAGATTGATCAATAACCTATTTTAAAGCATGTGAAGAGAGAGTCTAGACTTGATATTAAAACTTGGGAAAAAGAGCATTGGTAAAAATATGGAAAATATTTTCTACCATATTATTTTTGTATTTGTTAGATAAGGCCTTCCATCATTTAATTAAATATAATGTAATTTTGGTTGCAAGTTGCTTATAATTGATAAAATTAGCCAAGGTATTCTTAGGAATATCACTAGTTTAGAACTCTTAGACTAGAGTATTAACTAAATCTTCCAAACTAGTAATATAATGAATTTTGAGTTGGTTATACCAATCTAAAGTATCACCCATGAGATTTTTGGATAATATCTTAGTAGCGATAAAGGTATTTAATTTGGCCCAGTTGTTATATGGATTTCCAAATGTTTTTAAATGAAGTGTAGGATCAATTGACCCATTTTAAGAAATGGTAGGGGTGATACCTCCTATATTGATATTGGCATTTTGAGATTTAAGAGGCTCATTTTGAAAATTCTTGATTTTTTTATTAGCAAGGAGAGTTTGAGGGATGAGATTACCATGGGAATCTTCAAGAGGATGTGGGTACATTTTGATTATGTGTTCCCAATGGCATCTATTAAGGGTGGGTTTGAAGATGGATAAGGTGATTTTGTATTTGCATCATTTCATTTTCATTATTATATTGAAAATCATTCATTTGACTAATATTTTGTAATAAGATTCGATGGGTTTGAGTTTCTTTATTAGCATTTTTTTAAGTATTATAATTGGTGGTAGTGGTTTGGGTTACACTATGAGTGTTGGTAGGAGATTGAGAAGAATTGTTAGTGAGGCACTAGTGGCATAATTTTATTATGTGGTAGAAGATGGACTAGTAGAGGGATGAGAAAGAATAACACTAGAGTCATCATTACCATGCATATAAAATGATGCACTAGTTTAAGACTATATAAGGTTGGGTCTAAAGAGAGGTCCACTAGATAAAAAACCCACTGTGTTAGTAGAGATACTAGGCATGAAAGTAGAGGAAGTCAAAGAAGAAGAAGTCATGGTATCAGAAGGGTTTAAAATAGAGGGAAGAGAATGAGAAGAAAAAATCTAGTATTAACAAATCTATGTGAGAATGTGGGTGAAGGTGAATGAGGTTCCTCAACTTGACCTCTTATCATTAGATGGTATATAGTAGAAGGATCCTTTCCTTGATGTTGAGGAAACTCATTGATGAAGAAGAGCATTTCTAGTGTATATTCTAATCAAGGTTGATATTCAAGTGAGAATAGAGGATTTTAAAGTGAAGAAGAATGAGGAGGGATCTCATAGTTTGTATTACGAGTGGATATATGAACATTGCTTTCATTTAAGATAGGAGCCACATGATATTTATGGGAGAATGTATTAGGGTTAGTAAGATTCATCATATATATTAAATTTAACTCAGTGTTGTCTTCAAATAAGAAGCTCATGATGAAGGGGAAATATTAGGAAAGGCAAAGTTAATTAAAAATAAAGGAGATGGGAAGGGATAGATAAGAGTACAGCATTGACTAGGTCATCCTAGTAATAGAAATAGAGTCTAAAAACTGAGTTAACAAAGATAGAGAGTCGATAGGGTCAACCTATTACTATGACTTGAGAAAAATAATAACTTGATAAGGATATAAATTCAAAAAGGTTAGCTTATTACTATAACTTGAGAGGCAAAAATTAATAGTAGGTCAACCAAGTCAACTTAGTACTACAAGTAGCGAAAATAGATAGTTTATAAGAGACTATGAGTAACATAATGATAGTGTATTGAACATAGGGAAAAAATGGAAGTGTAATTTGAATAAAAAAAATTAAATCACACACATAATCAATTTGATCAATGATAATGATCCCAATTGAGACACATAACATACAAACTTGTACCAATATTGGCCAATGCAAGTGTTTACAGTACAACACATAATGAACAAAGAGCAAGTAGTTAATTGGAAAGTAAATGATAACTAAGTGGTCATCATGAATGTTTTTAGAGTATTAAAAAATTTTATTTTAAGTGTGATAGGGAAGTTGGCTAAAATTAGGGAACTATAAAGTAATTTATGGATGGTTTTAGGACATATAGCCTATAAGGGATCTGTGTTGGCAATGGTACTAACTTGGTATTAAGAACTACCCCCTCACTTCATAATCTCATAAAGATAAGGGTGATAGGTGATTTAATAATATATACCATTAACCATGTGTTTATACTTGGCTAGAAAACTAAATTGTCTTCTCCCTTGGTGATGAAATCCATGTAGGTAAGCCTTGGGTAGACAAATGTTTAAATGAGTTTTTTTTGAAACTATGTGATTTGGTAGTGTGTGAAAGAAAGATAAAAATAGTGAAACTAAATGAAATATTGAGAAATAACCTAATTAGACTATGTGATCTACTCTAATCATGAAAAAACTAAAATTGAAATTGTGAATTAATTACTAGTATATAGTTATTAATTTCCAAATTAAACATAGTACAGAGTCAGTTCAGATGATAGTGTATGCAAACATTATAGAAATATTTTGAAAAATGTTAATAATTTAGTACAAAATTATGGATCATTAAGACCTAAATTGACCAAGTAAACCTAGTCTTTTAGACAAAAGACAAAATATAGAACTAGGTCCAGCCAGGTTGACCTAATTTGTGGTATGATGCCATTTTAAAGACTATAAAATTTGCAAAGTAGAACTATAAATAAGAACTAAATTAAAAGAGAGAGAAATAAAAAAACCTTGGTGGGTTGGAGGATACTGAGGATTGTGATTTTTTTGTTAAAGTGCCTGGAATGTTGCTTGAAAATTTTGCCAACTACGTTGAACTAGTTTTGCAATTCACTATCTGTTAAAGCCTATTAAGATGATTATATAGGCCTAGTAAACCTAATTTATTATCTAGAAAATATCTAGAATAATATGTTGACATATTCATCCTATTTTGTTGTCTAAAATTAAATAAGAGTATGGTTTCAACCTATTTGATCCAGTAACTTGTATCTAATGAATACATATATAGAAAGAACATAGTCATTTTTTATGTGACTGTGTGTGAAACCTACACACAAAAGTTAAAAACTGTAATGGTCCTATGAACATGGTATTTTAAATATATAAAAATAAAAAAATTATAGAAATGAAAAATGTGAAAGAAAACCTACAAGGTTTAGATTCACATTAGGTTTACCAGAATATATGCAATTAGAAATACGTTAGATATATAAATCAATCCTAGATCATAGAAAATAGATCTTAATCACACTTCATATTGGGGATACCTTATATAATTGAGAACATGATAAATATGGGGATCCACTATGTTAATGTGGTTCTTAACCATGCTAGTTCACATAATGAGGTAGACTCTAATATTTTAGGACCTCAATAGAGGTAAAATCCACTCCATGACATTAGATTTAGGTATGCAGTCTTAACAACTAGGTGATGGAGTAGTAGGTAGGACATGTAGGTTGTTAACAAGGATTTGTGTATGGAGGGGTGGTCTCTAAAAATTAAGTAAAATCTAGATGAGTTGGTGGCTAGATAGTTACTAATCTAGAGTGGGGAGGTCTCAAAATAAAATCATAAAAGAAGAAAGGGTAGTGTTGAAAAAGAGGTCTATGACTTTAAGAATCACATCTCTAGATAGTTTCTAAGTGTACAAGTGATTTAAAAACATATACCTTTACTAGCATATATTTCACACACACAATCAAACGTAGTCAAGCAGTCTAGGATAATATTGATATAGGAAACTCATAAGCCTCAGTCAAAGGTTTCTCCTTTTAGAGTAGTTATTGCATACACTTAATTAGGAGATTATGGCTTAGACATAGTGAGGTATATGAGACAAATGTTACATATACACAAAAAAATTATTTAATGAAAGCACCTCTACACACTTAATAATATTAGTCACTTAACTTAATTTCCAATAATCAATATAATTTACTAATCCTTCAATAGTTGTTGCACATCTAAGACTAGAATATTAATCAAGACAAGAAAGAAATCCTTCATAAATTTTACACACTAAGATTTATTGAATCATACAAACAAAATAACTAATACTAATTACACAAACACTTGATTTGATAACCAAAATTCTTTCTTCTCCTGTATATTGAAAATCTTCTGACCCTTCAAAACTATGGGTTACATGTGTTTAAATGGACTTGAGGAAGGGGTCACCTCATCCTCCGAGTACATGAAAAGTACATTACATGTCATATTTAGAACATTAATTCTAGCTATAGTTAAAAACGATATAAATTTATCTCACAATTGTTAATAGTTCAAGTTGGCCTTTAAAAAATCATGTAATGTGTGTATGTTTACAAAAATGAAAAGGAAACTTTTAAAATATTGTTAAAACTACAATAAAACTAAAAATATAAAAATATAAACCACTATAGAATTTACATGAAAAAAACATGGTCCTTTATGGCTATTTTGAGGTCTACATGGATGCATAGACTTTAGTTGGAGTTGTAACTATGGCTATAGATGTAGAACTAAAAGTGGCAAATTGAGTCTACTTCTTCTTTACCTCTATCTCAAGCTAGTACTTATGTGATACATCATGCTACTATCTAATTATGTATAAGTTTAAAAGAAGGGTTCTATACACCCTATCTACCTATCCTAAGAGCTTTGCATGCTTTTATTTCATCATATAAAATTTGATTTTGAAGATCTCAACTTCAGTCACCTTTTTCCTAACAAATCTCAACTCAGATTCAGTATCCTCTAATTAAAACCCTTATAAAATTTTCTTAAAATTATCTAATGCCTCTTGAATAAGTTGATCAAATTTCATCTTATTAATCAACTTTCTTTTAGCATCCCTAACTTTTGATAATTTCAAGTCCTTTAAAATTTTTAGGACAAGGGCCTCATGCTCTTAGTATTTGGGGAGCAAATCCCCAATAGTTGTTAATGACTCCCTGGCCTCTTCTATTATAATGGCCATCATGTTAAGTGTATTTTATTCCTTGATTGGTGTCATGAGATCTAAATGGATATAATCCATATTGGTTGTGTAAAAAATTAACAATTTTAGCTTATTTCCATCTGCCTTCAAAGAATTAAATAATTTATGAGTGCTAGGAATATGGGGAATTAATTCATCTCATATAAAATATAATTCCTCTAAAGAATTGTAGCACTTTGATGTTGCTTTTTTCAGCTCAGCTTTAATGCTTATTAGGATATGCACTATCTTTATTTTTTTTTAATTTGATCCAATTCTACCTCAAGTTCTTATCTAGATAACTTTGTGCCTTCATGTATATCCAACATGGCATCTTTATGTGCCTTGGCTAGAGATTTGAAGTATTCATTATAGGGGGATTGGCACACCTATATTTTATATCTTTTGGATAAAGAAAAGACTTCTTCCCTCTCTTTTAGAACTATTTCTCTACCAGCTCATCTTTCAACTTCCTCTTTCTTACTCTCTAAATACTCCCAGATGGCTTGCCAAATAATGTTATGATAAATGGGAGATCTATTATTATTAAGTTTTGTATTTGAATAGTTTTATATTTTAAATCAATATCACATGGAGGAATTATTAACTAGTTAGGGTTTATCTTCTTTATGGTTTTAACCACAACTTATTCCTCATGATCCTCAAATGGTTGTTTTTTCATTACTATCTTGAGGATAGTGTCAAGCAAGGAAGGCCAAATGATTTTGGACCCAATACAAACCTCTATATTGGGGGAGTGGATGGACTGTGATAAATTGTATCTTTGATTTTTTCCCATTACTTGAGATTGTGATAATGGTTTCTTAGGATGAAGCAGTGGATGGCATGGGGAGAGTGATTTAGGTGGATGAGACTTGGAGTTGGGGAGTGGCCATGATTGTTTCAATATTCCTAGATGCATTTTTATTCTTTAAGCATTTTATTGTGTTAGTTCAAGAGGGAATAGTAGTAATTGCCACTATGGAGGTAGATGGCACAGTGGTGGAAGATAGAGCAATAGTGAAAGATTCCTTTTCAAATTTTGGATTGAGTATAGGGATATGTAATACTAAAGGAGGATCTTAATGGGTCATCAGGGGTCAAATAGTTATTTTCAACTTTTAGAGTCTTTAACATAGATGAAATTGGCACAAAACCAAAAATAAGAATAGAAGAAGAAGGTAGGGAAGTGGTCTTTAAAGGTTGAGCCGTTTTACCTATGGTGTCTTTTGTAGTTGGTGTTTTACCCTTATTAGCTATGATTAAAAGAGCCGTATCTCTATCCAATTATTCTTCTTCATCAAGATCTTCTTATTCTTCCTCCTCTACTTGTTGAGGTATTATAGGTGAGCTTTGTGATTGCTTAATTTTAGGACTGCCTATGAGGGTAGTCCTAGGCTTCCTTTTGTATAAAATATTAGTCCTTGGATGTAAGGAAGAGCCTTGACAAGTTGAGGAAATTGATTCATCTATGGATACCCCCAATGATGTATAATTTTACACTTGAGGGATAGTTGTAGGTTTTTGTTTTGTGCTCATAGCTAGGTACTTCTATCTTTGGTCTTCCTCATCAGAGGACTCTAGATTAATAGGATTTCCTAGAGCTCTTATAAGATCAGGTTCACTCACCCTTGGTTCCTTCTTCTCATATCTTAACTTGAAAGTAAGTTACTGTGAAGGATCTCCTTGTTCTTTGGACTTCTCTAGAGGTTATCTTTTCTAAAATTTTGAGGATTCCCATACTACAAAGAGAGGTAATCTACTATGCAATTCTTTAATATTATTGAAGTTTCTTATTAAATCACCCTTAAGTGATCCTCATTTAAACCAAAAACTCTTTCCCTTTCCAATACATCATCATAATTCTATGCATTCGTGAATAAAAGGTCATAATCATAATGGACATGTTGGTAGGGGATACCAGGGTCCTAAATATGTCTATTTATATTGCCATGAGGATCCCAATCTCAATGTGGCATTATGGGAAAGTGACAACTCTTTATTTTACCACCCAAATATCTAAAGTGATTTATTTGTGTATAGTACATCTATTTAATGACCATATGGTGCCCAAAGAATGTGTTTTTATTGTTTTTGGTCAATTCCTCCTCAATGTTCCACTAGAACTAGAAATTAATTTCTTGCTCCACGAATTTATTAGGTACATAATTTGGGAGGTGTAGGGTATTAACCTTATGTATAATGATCATGATAATATTTTAGTCAAGATACAAGGAATAATCACCTCTTCCAAATAGTGTCTTCACTATGCTTGCTCCAACTTTAAGAATTGTAGACCCATGGATTGATGCTAGAATTGAGGATAATCATTCTCAACAATCCTAAACATGTTCTTGTTATAAGCATAAATGTGTAAAAATTATAAGTAATTGTAGATGTGATTATTGACATAGTTGGTGGTCAAGATCCATATCTAACCAAGGAATTTATACATTATGCCTATGATAGCATCTAAAAGATGACACATGATATAAAAGTGGATTACCAGGCTGGGCCACTTATTCTTATATATGACCTATTCTCTTATTTTTTAGCTTATAATTTCACTAAAGGCAAATATTGCATCACTAGTTATCATCATATATAATAATGGTACCCAGTCCAAATTGAGGAAATGAATGTTGGGCATGATGTAGAGCCTTTAAAGTAGCACCATCCCAATCCACACTCCCATATTTAATTTATTGATAATATTGTGATTCTTACCTTTATATGTCATGGTTTGCTTAGGGAGAAGCCATGAATTCAACATTTTTTCCATTAACTCCTTTTAGTTCCAAGAAACTAGCTTATGTTTCTTAAAATAAGCATCTAGTGATGGTAAAGAAAAATACTTCTAAAAATACACTTCAAATATTCATTCTATGACCATTTGGTTATCTATATGGTGTATAAAATCATCTTTTATAACTTTGCCTATGAATAATAAGTCTCGAAATAGATTAATTTAGGGCATCACTTTGGGCTTGGTCATAGCTGAATATAGTCCTTATATCTTACGTAATAGCAAGTCTGTGATGAATATTAACTTAGTGGAAGATAGATTTTTGTCTAGTGAAAATACATCAGCATAATTGATAATATCTTATAATTTAGATTAGTTGGCATACATGTGGTAAAAAATTATGGCATCATAAATTATGTTCACGAATTCTATGTAATCCTTGATAGAAATTGGTGATGGTGGAAGTGCTCCCCTAAATTCCTTGGATGAATATGCCATTGAAATTATGTATATCACCTACAATCTTCTTACGATCTTTGTGAACAAGTCTTCTTACTACTAGTCACTAGTTTCCTTGCAGTAATCTTCATAGGTAACTAGGGATTTTATCATGTAAGATAGCATTCAAATTCATGTTTGAGTTTATTTGTAAGTAATGAATACTTCTTGCATATCATGTATATATCCTTTAGCATTTAATTTTATTTCACACATTATAAATTCCCAACATTTAACTATTTTATAATTTTTGCATAGTTCAAATCTCACTAGTTTTAGTAAGAAGGTAACATTAGAAAGAATTACGAAGTATTTTGATTTATTTTCTAAGTATAGTGAGCTTTTAGCATTTATGAGTTGGGAATTGGGTTTTGTGTTAGGATCATGCTTTATAAAAGATCCAAATAAATCTTCACAATATAAATCCCAAATAAAAATCCCAAAGACAAAGATCCATCAGACAAAATGTCCAAACAAAATTCCCCAAGAGCAAAATCTCCAAAGTGTATATAAATCTTATGGTTGTTTTGAACAATTTGTCTAATACAAAATACCTCAAAGACTAAATCTATTTAGAACAAATACTCCAAACAAAAAGTATAAAGATCTAATTTTTCATAAAATATAACTCATTTCAAAGTAATTTTTTGGACAAAATGTCTCCTACAAAAACTCCAAAGAGCAAAAAGTCTTGAGAAGAAGGTCCAAGATTTTTTTTGAAAACTGAATCCTCCATATAATTCCACTTAATAAAAACCAAAGTCCCAAAAAAATTAGATAAATAATATTTTGAATAAGCTTTTGGATGCAAAGCCCAAATAAAACCCTTGAAGACAAAAAATATATTAGACATAATGTTTAAAAAAAATGCTCGATGAAAAAAAACATAAATATATTTCTTTGAATAAACTAAATCCCATAAGACTTCCATAACTCTAAAAAATATCTCAAAAAGGCATTAATGAAGTTAGTCCATAAAAAATTTATAATACCAAGATTGATTCTTCGACGTGTAAATATTAGGGATAAATCCATTTATAACTTATATAAACATGTAGAAGCAAAACTCAACAAACAAGGCTAAAATTTGAAAAAGGTGGGTCCTTATTTCTTCAAGAAGAAAAGGGGGCATTGGGTACAACAAATGAAAACTTACAGGGGGAATACTTCTAAGTATTTGAGAACCCAAAACTTTGGTTAGTAATCTCAAATCAAACATGAACTATGACATAGAAAAATATTAGAATCAAAAATATGAAAGACTCCTGAATATAATCATACAACATACTTTCCTTCTTATCCATGAATTTGTGTGTGGTAAAAGTGAAGTTCATTTAACCCTTTATGTAGTGAGCTTCTCAAAGGCTTGATGGAGTTGTAGGTTTTTTTGGTTTCTCTTAAATCTCATTAAATCAAGGGAAGATTAGGCATTTCTCTATTTCCAACAAATCATCCATATCCTTGATAGAGATACCTTGTGTTCCTTCTCCCCCTTCCCTTATTTTATTAACCATGATGCATGGTAAATTGACCTTATTTCATCATATGAGCCTTTTGATTTTATTTAGATATTATCTTAGCTTTATTGATTTCTCTTTTGAACTATTGTTTCTTTTTCTTATTTTTATTTTCTTTTATTTGAATGTAAGGAGGATAATTGAAACCCTTGTGAGCTGGTATGGTTATGAAACAAATTATTTACTAGAATGCCCCTACCAGACTACATCTGCACCAATAATATATCATATATAAAAATTATTTAATGTAATAAGTGTGTTTTATATAATGAAATAAGAAAAATTTATAAATTCATATGTACTTGAAAGCATTTTTCAAATACCTGATATAAATATTCAATCATGACACAATCCAAAATGGTTTGAGATTACATACCTACATCATGAAGATTCTAAACATATAAATATATATAATTTTTGAATAGGTTACAAGTTGTGAATATATTTTAAATTTTCCCTTTCTATCATAAGTCTATTTAAGTATAATATAAGGGGATTAGCTGGTTGAAATTAAATTGGTAATGTCAAAACTAAAAAATTTCGATTGTCATAGGAAACAACAAAAACACCTAATCTAGAAAGCATTAAAACTATACTAAGAAACCAATAAGCTATACTAGGAAAGAAATAAACTAATATGGAAAGTAGGAAATTAAATTATAAAATTAGGAAATCTAATCTAAAAATTAGTAAACTAACCTAATCCTACTTATACCATGCTTCTTCATCAATCAGGGGTACCTTTAGATGGTATAACCATGATGTTATGATTCAAAAATTGTTTATTGATTGGATATGTGAGTTCATTACCCTATATGTAATTTATATTGAATACATTATTTCTTAAGATATCTAAAATATGATATGCTTTAATCCATAGTGGGGCAAATTTGTTATGTTGTCCTTTCTTTTCATGGTCCTTATTTCAAATAAGCAGCAAATCGGAGATCCTAAATGCTTTAACCTTTGTTCTTTTGTGAAACCACCTCTTGACTACATCTTGGTGTTTATTCAAGGTCTTTAAGGCATCCATCCTTAAATTTTCCATTTATATTATGTCCAATAGTCTATATTTTTCTTTATCATTTGGTTCTATGTATTTTGGCATGCATTGATAAGTTGATAATTTTAGCATAATTAAGAATACTAGCCTACATCTATACACCAACAGATAAGGTAAAGCTTTAAGGGCCTGCTTATATCTTATTTGGTATTCCTATATGGCATACATTAATAGATTGTACTAGTCTCTAAGATTATCCCCATATGATTTATTAGTTGCATCTATCAAGTTCTTATTCATTGATTTAGCTAGTCCATTTCCCTGGGGGTAATGGTTAGAAGATAACCTAATAGTGATCTAGTTGTCATGAGCCCATTCATTGAATTCAACTTATATTAATGTTGGATCACTTTCACAAACTATATAAATGAAAGTGTCAAATCTATTTGTGATGTGTTCCTCTAAGAAATGAATCACATCTTGTGATCTAAAATTATTTGTGGCCATGGACTCAATCCATCTAGTATAATAGTATGTGGTAGTGAGTACAAAATTATGGTCTACTAAGGACTTTGGGATAATGACATTGATGAATTCTAAACCCCATTAGGAAAATGGACTTCCTTTAACAATATGTTTTAAGGGGATTGCTACAAGTAATTCACTTATAGCTAAAGATTCTCATTAATGGCATGTTCTTGCATGAGCATGAGCATCTTTGAAAACTATTGGCCAATAATAACCCATTCTCAATATTATATGGGCTATGGTATTCCTAGATGGATGACCACTACTTATCTTCTAATGTAAGTTTCCTAAAATCTCTTCAACCTTTGTTGTATATACACACCTCATATAAATGCCTTCATAGTTTCTTCTATAGAGAACTCTTTTTTTGATCATGTAATGATAATATTTGAGCCCAAAAACACTCCTTAATTCTCTATTGAGTTGTGGAGAATAATCACCTTTAAGTAGATATTGTATTATGTCAGTATACCATTCTCCTTTAGATACCTAGGATTTACATACCTCTTCCATAACAATATGTGTATCAGGTTCAATCATGAGTTGATTTATGCCTTAACCTTGAATGATGTTATTAGGATTGATTTCTAAGTCAAATTACTATAGATTTACCATCCACTTGCCTCTACATTCTCCTAATTAATTTTTTGACAAGGTGAGGTTGATATAAAGATCAGGCATGATGGCAATAGTCTTATTCCTCAATATGTAGTGTCAAAATTTCTTCACTTCTTTGACAAGAATGAAAATTTGTTTATCAGTCATGGAGTACCTAAGTTTTTCATCTTTTAGATTTGTGCTCACAAATGCAATTATATACTAAATATCATCTTTCTATTGTGTCATGATAGAAAAAATTATATGTTCTAAATTAAATCAATACAAATAAAAATCCTTAGTAAAATCTAGACTAATTATTACTGAGGCCTAAGATATTACATCTTTAATGTCTTGAAAAGACTTCTGGGCCTCAGTCATCTATTATATTTTAACATCCTACTTGATCATTGCATCTAGGGTTCTAACAATCTCCACAAATCCTAATATTAACTTCCTTATGAAATTGATCTTCCCAAAGAATGAATTGAGCTCTTTATTTTTGTTTGGTGGTGTAATATTTGAAATTCCTTAAATTCATGTTGATCAATGATGATCCCTTCTTTGGTAATGATGTGTCCTAATAGGTTTCATTTAGTTAATCCAAATATACTCTTCTTTGGGTTCAACGAGATGCTAAACCTTCTACATCTCTCAAAGATTGACTATAGATGGTTTGTGTGGTCATTTATATTCGTAGAGAACTTAATAAGATCATCCGTATAGATAATTATGCACTTACCTATTAATTATTCAAATTTATTATCCATGGACTTTTGAAATGTGGATCCTACATTTATTAGGCCAAAAGGCATCCTTTATATGCATAAGTACCCCACTTCATAGTAAATGCAATCTTCATTCTATCAACCAGTACTTGATTATAGACCTAAAATCCATCCAAAAAGGACATCGATTCAAAACCACTAACTATATATATCACTTCATCCAAGGAACCCATGAGACAGTTGTCCATTTTGAAAGCCTTTTTTAAGTTTTTGAAATCAACACATAACCTGATCTCACTACTCTTTTTTTTTACTGGGATCAAATTGGCCACCCAAATAAAATGTCTGATTGGGAAGACTATTCTTGTACTTAGCAACTTTTCCAATTCTCTTTGAATGATAGGTTTTAGGATATGATTCACTGGTCTCTATCTCTATCTAAAAAAATTGTGGGATGGTTTCATAGGAATTATATAAGTGATGACCTTAGGTTCATAAGCCTTTAATTCTTCGTAAGTCTAAGAAATCACATCATTATATCAAGTGATTAAATACTTCACTCATTCAATTTTTTATGGTTTATATCTAAATCCAATGTTGAATTAATTTACATTGGTCTCATCTATACACCCAAAAAAAATAGTGAGTGAAGTATTTAATCACTTGATATATAGATGTGATTGCTTTGACTTATGAAGAATTATCTCTTTTAAAGTCAAACTCATTGACTTTAGGTTTCCTTAACCACTGAGCTTGAGGATCTATCTCAAATGGTCTTTCTAAAGAGACCAACCCAATGGGGAGATTATTCTCTTTGAGCTGGAGAATACCTTCCTTGTCTGACTCCTCTTGATATAGATGATTGAATTCCTTATCATCTATGATTTGGGACTCAAATTACCCTGAATTTATTAGAACTTGAATGATCTATTGACCATCATAAAAGACTTGGATATTTTCTACATTTTCAAGAATATAAGGACAAGGTACTATTTTAATAGAGAATCTCTTTACCTTGGATTGTTGGAAGGGCTCTAAATTAGTAGCAACAGTAGCTAGTGAGTCTATAGATTGAGTTTTCTCTCTAAGAATTGTTACTATGTTGAAATATTTAAAGCTCTTAATCATATCCCATGCTTTGTGCTTACACTTTTTCAAATAGGACATCTTGTGTTGGTATATATTCCTAACTTGATTAACTACCAGATCTAAGTCACCAAACACTAGTACCTCTTTTACATTATTCTTGAGTGAAAATTGCAATCCCAAACTTAAAGCTTCATATTCAACCCTATTATTGGTACAAGGGAACTATAAATCTTATGATGCCAAGAACGTCTTCTATTATGGATTAATAATTTCAATTCTTACATCTAATCTTTGTTTAGATCTGACACCATTAAAATGTAGAGTTAATAGTTGATTGGGGCTTTCAGATTCTAACTCTTGTATTTGATTTTGTATAGTAAAAGTGTAAATACCAAGGTTAGGAGATTCATTCTTAACATTATACTTTATGATATAATATTTCATTCTTGGTTCCTTATAGATCTAAATTTTATTTTCAATGCCTCTCTATGGTAGCTAGATGTGAGAGAATTCTATAGAGAGATATCCATTGAGCATTTTAGACTAGTCCCTATTTTGTAACAATCTATAACTTTCAGGTATGTCTACTACAAGGTTATCAATAGTCATTTAGATTCTAGGTTCATATGCTACTTGAATGCATACATTAGTCAAATCTATAACCATTGGTACCACCATCTTATCCAATTGTGAAATTATTCTCTTTGAAGGGCTTGGAGTTAGACCAATATTTTGACATATGGAAGTAGGCATAACAATTAATAAATCTCTAGAATCAATAGAATAATTATGAATATTCTTATTAAATTCCCTGATGGTTAGAAAAAATATTGGAACTTTTAGATTTATTTTATATATGACATTGGTGACATCATATTTTGCTTTATCTGTAGATGATTTGGTCCTTTATACAATGGTCATCCATATGATATGCATCCATGGTATTTCCTTGTATTCAATTATCTGAGCTAATTCACGAAGACTAATATATATTTTTATTTTATTCATGTTTTCTATGATGTTTTATCCCCCCTTTGTCTATTCATCATTCTGAGGCAAATCATTCCCTTTTGGGGGTGGTGGATTATTGTCATCTTTAATATTGGGTGGAATGGCTATGCTATTTTAAAAAATAGAAGTTATGAAGGGGTGTATTTTTATTATATTGTAACCACCTTTATGTAATTGCTAGAAAGCATGGATCTTGACAGTCTCGTCCTTTAGTAAATTGTCATATTCACTTGGAAAGGTAAACTCATGAGTCTCAAAGAATGTGGTTGTGCTTAAAGGGCCAAAATCTTGGTGGGATTTTGGTGGATTATGCACCTGGTCCTATGTTACTACTTCTCCTTGAAATATTTCAAATGTTGCACAAAACTCAACACAATCTAGCTCACTATGCTAATAGTTATTATATATTATTCACCAATTAGGTAGAGTTGTCTCTACCATGTTATTTTTTGAGAGCTTGCTAGTCTAGTTTATGTTATTTTCAAGCTTCTTTAATGGTCTATTGTACCTCTAGAATCTATAATTTAGATTACCACTTCAAACATTGACATTGCCCATCTTTATTTGCATGTGGAGGAAGTCATTACTTAGCTTTTGAACCATATTTTGAATAACATCTAGATCCACCTTTGCAGTGTCAGTGCCCTAAATAATAACAATAGAAGATGTAACTAATTATTGATTATATTGGTAACCATTGTCTTATGCATGGTTTTTAATAAATTGTAATTCAATTGTGTTGTCTATGATAGAAGAGGTAGCATGTATAATTGGTTCTAATTAAATGTAGGAACATTTTACTTTACATGTGGGACTATATTTAATGCTTGAATTCCATTATTGATCTTGGGTGTGCTAGGCACCTAGGGATTGATTTTCCCATTAAAGTTGATGGCTTCTTTTTATGCTGATGCCAAGTTGGTGGTAGTATCTACTCTTCTCAAGAACATCATAGTAATTAGATCTAGATCATTTTTGTACATCTCTAATGCTAATATTTATTATAGTCTATACATTGGGATTAACCATGTATATATCTTTTAAAACCTTTCATTAAAATTGTGGATTGGCTTGTTAGGCTCCCTCTTCGTGTTGGTGAAGTGTTGATGTATCAAATTGGGGTTGGTGACCTATCTAAATTATGCAAGAAAAGATCCTTAACTTTCATTCCAAGAAGTGAAGGAATTTTCCATTACATTTAGATAACAATCACAAGTATCATCTATTAAGGTAAAATTGAAAGGCCTACATGCAACATCCTCATTAATCTTAGAGTAGCTTTAAAAGGTTTGATATGTTCCTCTATTTTTATTGCTCTCGAAGGAGTGAAAGACGGGAAATAATTTCTATGATTTATAAGTAGGTCATGCACATCACTTAAGATGGAAATAGTAGATCCAAAAAACTAAGGTGGTTGAGCCATGGGATGATTAGTGGGGGAGGTATTCCTTATTGTGGAAGGTGTGTTGGGTCTAGTAGGTATAGTTGGCACAAATCTATGTCTCTTATGATTTGAAAAGGGTGCAACTAGAAAACTAGCCTAAGAATTAGATATGGTCACTCTCCTGGGTGACTCTAGTACAACTCTATATAGAAACAAACCTTTTTTTATCAAAAGTTGGGGCCCTCCTAATTCTAGAAAAAGAATTGTTGATGTAGGTTTTAACCATGCTAGTTCTTTTAATGAGGTAACCTCTAATGTTTTAAGATCTCAATGGAGGCAAACTCCACTCCAAAGCATGAGTTACAAGTATGTATTCTTAACAACCAGGTGATGGAATAATAGGTAGGACATGTAGGTTGTTAACAAGTATGTATGGATGGAGGGGTGGTCTCTAAAAAGGACGTAAAATCTAGATGATTTGGTGGTTGGATGATTACTAATCTAGAGTGGGTAGGTCTCAAAATAAACTCAAAAAGGAAGGAAGGGTAGAATAGAAAAGAAAGGTTTGATGACTTTAGGAATCACCTCTCTATCTAGTTTCTAAGTGAACAAGTGCTTTAAAAATCTATGCCTATTGCTACTAGCTATTACACACATATTCAAATATGGTAAAGTAGTCTAGGATAATCTTAATATAGGAAAGTCACATGCTTCAATCAAAGGTTTTTCCTTTTAGATAAACTAATGCACAAACTAAATTAGGAGATTATGGATCAGGATTAGTAAGGTATCTAAGACAACTATTACACATACACATAAAACTATATCAAATGAAAACACCTATACACACTTAATAATATGAATCAATCAACTTAATTTCAAATAATCAATGGAATTTACTAATCCCTCAATAGTTATTGCACATTTAAGACTAGCATATCAGTTAAGACAAGAAAGAACTCCTTCATAGTTTTTTGACACTAAGAGTTATTTAATCATACAACCAAAAGAAATAAGTCTAATTACACAAACATTGGAAATAAAATACACAAACACATATGTTGACAATCAAAATTGTTTGTTCTCTTGTATATTGAGAATATTATAACCCTTTTAGAAATTTGGTTTTGCTTCTTGTACCTCAGCTTCAATGCCTACTGGGATATGCATTTTGTTTTTTTTTCTTCTATTTGCTCTAATTTTGCATTTAGTTCTTATCTATCTAGCTCTATGCCTTCATGATAGCCACCATGGCATCTTTATGTGCCTTGGCTAGATATTTGAATTCTTCATTATATGGGGATTATACCACCTATCTATTCCATATTTTGGATAAGGAAAAGACTTATTTCCTCTCTAATAGAATTATTCTCTACTAGCATCATCTTACAACTTCTTCTTTCTTACTCTCTAAATACTCCTAGATGGATTATAAAACAAGTTGTGATATATGGGAGATTGGTTATTTTGAAGCTAGCTATTTGAATAGGTTTAACTTTTAAATCAATATCCCATGGAGGAATTATCAAATAGTTAGGGTCTATCTTCTTTGTAGCCTTAACCACAACTTCTTCCACATGATCCTTAGTTGGTTGATTCTTCCTTGCCATCTTGAGGATGGTGTTGGGAAAGGAAGGCCAAATGATATTGAAATAATCAAAACCTCCATATTAGGGGAGTGGATGGACTGTGATAACTTGTGTCTTTTCCTTCTTCCCCTTTCTTGAGATTGTGACAATGGTTTCCAGGGATGAAATGTTGGATGGCATGGGGAGAGTGATTTGGGTGTATGAGACATGGAGTTGGGGAGTGGCCATGGTTATTCCAATCTTCTTGGATGCCCTTTTTCTTTTCAAGGATATAAATGTGGTAGTGATAGAGGGAATAGTGTAACTAGACATTATGGAGGTGGATGGCATAGTGGTGGAAGATGGAGTAATAGTGGAAGAATATTTTTCAACTTTTGGAGTGAGTAGAGGTATATGTAAGAGATAGGAAGAGCTTAATGGATCATAAATGGTGGAGGATTTATTTTAAACTTTCAGAGTCTTCAAATTAGATGAAATTAACATAAAAATAAAAATAATAATAGAGGAATGAAGTAGGGAAGTGGTCTCTAAAGGTTGAGCCTTTTTACTTTTGTTGTCCTTTATAGTTAGTGATTTCCATTTATCAGTTATGAGGCTCAGAGCCTTAGCTATTTCCAATTATGCTTCTTCATCAATATCTTATTCTTCTTCCTCCTCTACTTGTTGAGGTATTACAGGCAAGATTTGTGATTGTTTAATTATAGGACTATTTATGGGGGGAGTCCTAAGCTTCCTTTTTTAGAAAATTGTGGTTTTTGACTATAAGGAGGAGCGTTGTTGATCTGAGGTAGTTGTTTCATTTGTGGCTACCCCCAATGATGTATAATTTTTTACTTGAGGGGTAGTTGTAGGCATTTGTTTTGTGCTTATAGGTGGGTGTTCCTATCCTAGGTCTTCCTCATCAGAATACTATAGATTAATGGGATCTCCTAGGGCTTCCCTAGGATCAACTTAACTCACCATTGGTTCCTTATTAACATCATTTAACTTGAAAGGAGGTTCCTATGAAGGATATCATTATTCTTTGGACTACTCTAGAGGCTAGATATTTAGAAATTTTGAGGAATCCCATCCTACAAGAGTGGTATTTTACTATGGAATTATTATATTTTTATTAAAGGTTCTTGTTGAATCACCCTTAAATGATCCTCCTTAAAACTAGCAACTCTTTCCCTTTCCAAAACATCATCATGATTATGTTCAGTCATAAATAAAAAGTCATAATCATAATGGACATGTTGATAGAGGATACCAAGGTCATAAATTTATCTTTGTATGGTGCCATGAGGATTGTAGTCCATATGTGGTACTATGGACATGTGATGAATATTTATTTTTTCACCCATATCTATAGAGTGCTTTCTTTGTGTATAGCACATCTAACCAATGACCATATGGTGCCCAAAGAATTTAATTTTCTTATTTTTGGTCAAGTCCTTTTTAATGCTCCACTAGAATTGGAAAATAATTTCTTGCTCCACAAAATTAATAGGTACATACTTTGGGAGGCTTAAGGGATTAACCTTGAGTTTGATGATCATGATAATAGTGTAGTCAAGATATAGAAAATAATCACCTCTTCTAGATAGTGTCTTCATTATGCTTTCTCTAAATATAGGCATTGGAGACCCATGGATTACTTACAAGACTTGAGGAAAAACATCCTCAATAATCCTAACCATGTTCTTGGTATAAGCATAAACGTGTAGAAATTGAAAGTAATTGTAGATGTGATTCTTGACATAGTTAGTGATTGGGTTCCATATCTCACCAAGGACTTTATACACTATGCCTATCATAGATTATAAAAGATAAGACATCATATAAAAGTGTCCCATTGGGTTGAGATACTTCTTCTTATGTATGACCTATTATTTTAGTTGGTAGCTTATAATTTCACCTAACGTTGCATCGCTGGTCATAATAATATGTAAAAATGGTACCCAATCTATTAGGAACTTGTTTTACCCCTTCTCTTTAATTTTTTAATGTAATAGTTGATATAGATGCATATGCATTGTTAGTCATCCCATGAGCATTTTTTTTATCCCACAGTCATGGGAAGTAGTAGTTTCTTAGATTATTCTTAGTATATAAGTAAGTGTTGAGGCCAATGAAGGAATCCATGAATTTATTTTATTGAGCTTGATCAAAGGAGGTTGGCCCCTCTAAGAGGCCAATGATTCTAAAATTCAACCATTTTAATTTAGTTATTCTCATTTGGGTTAATATATTACTAATTTTCATAGTTTATTTCATGTATTAGCAATTATTTCCTTACTTGTTCCAAAAAGATCCTCTCATCTAGTATTAGAGTGCTTTTTAGGGCCAAATTGTTTTTCCAAAAGTGTTTTTCTTTTCCACTGCATAATTCATTTAAGTATTTTTCTGTATCATAATAATCTATTTTAGACAAGGGTAAAAACCTATTCACATAATTATGGGAAGTGTTTGGGTAAAATCCCTAAAAATCATTGTGATGAGTATGAAAGGAATCCCAAAGTAGATGGCCCATTGAGAGGACCTATTAATGAAGTGGGTAATGACCTTATCCTAATTGGATAGTTTCCATTTGTGAGGAAACCGAAGAGCTATCATTTAGAGGTAAACTCATGACCAAATTTTTTATGGATAGTGGTACTTGCTCAAATAGCATTGGTGTCCAGAGAGATATATTTAAACCCTTAGGCAACCATTGAAACTTGAGGCCCATTTCTATCAATTTTATAACATTTCTAGTAGAATATTAAAAAAATCAACTAGTAGTAGAGTATCTGAAGACTGTAAGAGGAATTTCAACCAGACATTTGACAAAAACCAAAAACCAAAAAATCTTCATCCTATTAGTTTTGAAAAATATTTGTAGAGTATCAGATAACACTCAGAGGACTTGCATCCAAACATAAAATAAAAAACTAAATATCTCCATATCTATCTATATGTAGCCTTATCAATCCTGAAACTTTATCTGGAGACATGAAATTCAATTCTCCATGTTTTCTTCCTTAAAGTCCCATATCTTGATTCCACTCCTAATTCTCATAAATATCAAATTTCCCTTGTTAGGCTTTACAATAACTTCTATTTTTGTCCATTTGCCTCAAAAAATCTCCATAGTGTTCATCTTCCTTTTCTACTTCTTTATCTTTATTTGATATTTTTTCTAGTTTTTCCATTTTTAATCCTAAAATTATGCTCACCTTTATCAATCATACTCCCAATATATGAAAAAAATAGAATAGTACCTTTACCCCTTACGATTTCACCCAACTCACAAACTTCCCTTACTAAATGTGTCTAAAGTCTAGTTTTCCTACCCATTGAATGAATCTCCCTCTTTTTGCCATTTTATTTCCCAATCCAATTCATTGTGAAAGAAATATCTTATTTGGGTCATGGTAGTAATCCAAATAGGAAAAAAAACATGCAGGATGAAATTATCACCCTCAAGACACACATCAAAGATCTTGATGATAAATTTCTTGGCCTTGGTCTTTAATGTACCACTTTTAACAATAGATGACATCTAAAGTCCTCTTGTGACATCATATTTTCTTCTTCCAATAATTATTATGGGTTGAAGCTTATTTTTCCTAGATTCCTTGGTGTAGATATAACTAGATAGATCTATCAGGAAGAAAAATATTTTAGTCTATATAATAATTTTAATGTCAACAAGGTTCCACTTGCATCATTTCACTTGGAACTTGAATCCTTTCAATTGTATTATTGGTATACCAAGGCTCATTATGAGCCAAGATAAACCAAAATTTTCACCCACATTTTATAATGGTTTGGCCCTAGTGATTTTGATGACTTCAAAGGAGCACTCACTAAACTTCACCAAATAGGAACCATGAGAGAATGTCAAATAGAATTTGAAA
Organism: Torreya grandis; assembly: GCA_037957365.1. NCBI lineage: Eukaryota > Viridiplantae > Streptophyta > Pinopsida > Cupressales > Taxaceae > Torreya > Torreya grandis. Next base: position 550,915 of record JARHVA010003139.1, on the reverse strand, counting down.
AACTAGACAATAACATAGAGGGATTATCTGATGAATTCTTCTAAAGTTTCTTTGTTAGTGGACTGAAGGATGTAATTTAATTTGAGGCTAAAATATTCCAACCCAATATGATGATGGAATCCTTAGGGTTGGCTATGTTGGTATAAGATAAGATCAAAACTCAACAGTGATTCAAATCCATTTTTTCTCTATTCAAAAATATAAATCCCTAATGATATCAAACAATGTTAGCCCTTAGAACCACTCCTATCAATCATTTGACTGAAGTAGAGATGCAAAACCATAAAGAAAAAGGACTACATTATAATTTTGATGCCTAATTCACTGGGGGACATTGATTCATCAAGAAAAATATCTACCTATTAGATGTGGACTTTCCACCCAAAATTGAATATTGGAAAGATGTTTAGGATACACCAAATGATTTAAAAGAAGTTCAACCTATTTTAGAAGCTACTTCTTATGAATACCAATTAGAGATCTCTCTCTATGCCTTAGAAAGAGTCACCACTCCATAATCCATGTGAGTTAGGGGTTAATTCAATAAGTTCCATCTTGCAATACTCATTTATTTTGGTAGCACTCATAACTTCATTGACCCTTAGATCACCAAACATGTTGATTAGTTTGTCTATCCTTGATATAACTTGGAAGTCATGATTTCCAATAGGGGACCATTACCTTGTAAAAGGAAGTGTTGAAATATGTGTATCTATATTGGAGATTATAACTTGAAATTTGACAATTTTTCCTTGCCCTTAGGTTAATGTGATGTTTGTTTAGGAACCCAATAGTTGTGCACACTTGGACCCATCTTATGGGATTTTGCTGAAATTTGGATGCAATTTTTAGACAATGTGTAGAAAATACATTGAAAGGATTACAATCAAGGTCTCTCAGAATCATCAGTTCACATTACATGGAAAATATTATTAAAAATAATTTACATGATATCATTTCCTAGATCTATTTCATTTAGAAGAAACCATCAATGGTCTCCACTCCTTCTGATCTATAAACCATTCTACATAGGTATGCACATGTCTTTACCAAATTAGTTGGATTACCACCTTCATGGATATAACACCACTATATTTAGTTCTTTCTTATAATCATTCCTCCCAAAATTAGGCCTTATCGATACCCATTTCAACAAAATACTAAGATCAGGATGCTCATTCAAGACTTACTGAAGTAAGGTATAATTCACCCTAGTACTAACCCATATTTTTCCCCAGGTTTCCTTATTCAAAAAAAGATGGGTCATGTCATATTTACATTAAATTTCATGCACTTAATCACATCACAATAAAGGATAAGTACTCGATTCCTATTATTGATGAGCTTCATAGCACTCATTTTTTATCCAAGTTGGATCTCTACTCTGGATATCACTAGATTTGATTTCATGAGGATGATATCGCTAAGATAGATTTTTACATGCATGATGGCCACTATGAGTTTTTGTTTATGCCCTTTGGCCTCACTAATGATCTATAACATTCCATGTATTGATGAATAAAATATTTTTTCCCTACCTATAGAAATTTATTATGGCCTTCTTCGATGACATCCTCATGTATAGTGAAACATGGTTTGAGCATCTCCGACATCTAGAGCTTACACTAAAAATTCTCTCTAACCATCATATTTATAAAAAATAGTTAAAAAATTCTTTTCGATAGGATGAATTAAAATGTCTCAAGCATATTGTTTTAGCCCAAGGGGTTTGGGTGGATCCTTAAAAAATAGCTACCATGACAAATTGGCCTCATCCTTAGATATTAAAGAGCTTCCATAATTTTTTGGGGTTGACTAGATACTATCAAAAGTTTGTCAAGGATTATGGAAATACTTTAGATCTATTGAAAAAATATGCTTTTATATGCACACAATCTATTGAGTGTGTATTCAAAGAATTGAAACAAAGTAAGTGTACTCCACCTGTTCTAGCTATAACAAATTTTGCCAAGACATTCACTATCAAGAGTGATTTTTGTAGCAATGGACTTGGTGTTTTTCTCTTCTAATAAATATTACCCATTGCGTTCACCAATAAAGATCTTTCTAGTAGGATTTTAGTAGTCTCTACTTATGAGAAAGGAATGATGGCTATTTTCCATGTAGTATAGAAGTGGTGGCCATACTTACTAGGGAATCATTTTTTCATCAAAACTAATCAGTAGAGTCTAAAATATTTCTTATAGCAATGGGTCTCTACCCCATCATAGTATAAATGGGTTAATATACTCATGGGTTATCACTATGAGATCACATACAAGAATAGTAAGGATAATAGTGTGGTTAATGCTCTATCTCACACATTTATAGACCAAGCTTCCCTTTTATCTATTGTTATGCCTATTCCAAATTGGTTGGACATTGTATAGTAGGGGTATGTCAATGACTCCTCATTATCTCAAATCATTCAATTATTGGTCACTAACCCCTATGTTGTACCACATTATTCTTAGGATGGTGCTTCTCTATAATACAAGGGTCATCGAGTACTATCCAAGAGCATAGATCTTATGAAGGTTGTATTCTATGAACTCCAGGATTATCTATACATAAGGCACTTAGGGTTTCTCAAAAATTATGAGTGGGAATGACACAACTTATTTTAGAAGGTAATGAAAAAGGAAATTCAATATATGGTAGTTAAAAGTGATACCTACTAGTGTAATAAAGGTGAAACCACATCATCCCTGGGTTACTCAAACCCTTTCCCATCCCTACTAGGATTTGGATAGATATTTATATGTATTTCATTAAGGGGATCCCTAAATATGGAGGGAAAATATTGATCTTGGTTTTGGTTGATCACCTCTCCAAATATAGTCTTTTTTGTGCCCTGAGCCTTCCTTATACTACCTCCATAATCGTACAAATTTTCTTGGAATAGGTTTTATATCTTCATGTCATTCCTTATTCCATTGTCTTAGGTCATGATGTAACATTCACAAGACCTTTTTGGATAGAAATATTTTGATGCATTTTCACCCAATTGAAGATGATTTTTGGGTATCATCCATAAATGGATGGCCATATTAAAATTGTCAACAAATGCTTAGAAACTTTCCTTCATTACTTCACCTCAAAACAACAACACTAGTAGACAAAGTGGCTCCCCCTCAATGAATCATGGTACAATACCTCTTACCACACTTCAACTAAAAGGACTCCACATGAATTGGTCTATGATCAAGTACCACCATTGCTCCTTTTGTACACCCCTAGTAGTTCATCAGTTCAAGTGGTTGACATAATTATCTAAACCTAAGATCAAAGCCTCAACACCTTATGAGATAATATTCATATGGAATAAAATAAAATGAAATAATAGGCTAATAAACACTATTCCAAGGATACTTTTCAAGTATGTGATATGTGTGATCTATTAATTTTACTCTAGAGAGTATGGTTAGTATGGTGTTAGTTCCAAAATGAAAATAAAATGAAAGAAACACACTAATAACATAATATCTCTAGGCTTATACACTAGGGAGAGCTTAGTTAACAAAAAAAAATGATAAACACAACTAAAAAGTAAGGAATAAAACACAATAATTCCTTCACCTTCCTTAGATGCTTCAAATGCCTTTGTAGTAGTGGCTTTCTTAGCTTTGTGCTCATGAAGTACTTGACAATGGAAGCTTGGCTACCTCCATCTCTCTTTGGCACCTTTGGCTTATGTTTTGGCTTGTATTGGAATCAATTTGGCATGGTAACACTAGTTTAAATGAATCTTTGTAATCAATTATACATTATAAATTTGCATAATCATGTGTTAGGCATGATGTGTATGGCTTATCTATATATATATATATATATTTGAGATTGATTAGAATCAACCTAAACCATCCATCCTAAGATTAAGATGTGTGGTTGAGGATTAATTCAAATTTTGGAATTAAGTTTATAATTATCTCCATAATGAAATTAGGAGAAGGGGTAATTAAGAGGCATGGAGGGCATTATGTAAGGCATTGATGAGGCATGGGAGGCATGAATCTTGATATTTGTGGCATTTATGGCCTACGGATGTCTTCCCAAGATATGAGGTCACCTGATGATGCATATATTTAATATTCATTTCTAAAAATAATTTTTCAACAAGTTTTCATGGAATTATTAATTAGACCTTGATTTGGGTTAATTAGATCTTAAGCATGATTAAACACTTTTTGTACAAATTACTCAAATTGATCAGAATGCCTTGTTATTGGTCCAAAATTTGATTAGATTAGAATTAAAAGTCAATGTCATATGCATTGGAATCATATTCCCATTTAGGATGTTACCAACAACAAATAACAAAGACACATGTATTATGCAAGAGATTTGATAAAAAAGAGCAATCTAGAGCACCTAAGTACAAAATTGGCATTTTGACTTAGATTGATTTGATCAAAGTTAGCTAGGAAATAAATTACACTACCCCATTTAGGGATACCCTAGCCAAAATTGGAACTTGAATATGTTAGTTTCACATCATTTAGCATCTTTTAATGTTTCTAGGCCAAATTGTGCATCTTGGGTAGAAACTGGTCAAAAGCCTAATTAGAGGTTATCAGTGGCCAAATTTAAGTGTCTCTAGTTTACCCCTTTTTGGGAAGGCATATCAAGCTATAAGAATAGTAATGCCTTATCAAAGAATGAAAAGGTCCTATATGCCTACAACTGTAATGATGAAAAACTAACTATATGATTCCCCCTTGAGGGAGTGGTTGACATAAGTAAGTTGGCAAATGGTCCCTCAAAAAGAAAGAAGTGAAAACACAATGATACTAAAAAAGTAATCATAATCATTAAGAATGTAAGTGGGATGGTGTATAATATTTTACCTAAAGGTGGTTATAAGCATTATACCTCGATAGTGGCAATGTGGTATGATAACACAATGATTTACCCAAAGGTAGTTATAATCATTGAGAAGATGGAGCTACCCTAGTTAAGATAGACAAAGAAGATAACATGCCCCTATATAGGTAGAAAATTTAAAATGGTTATAACATAATTATTTTCCCAAAGATAGTTAGAATCATTGAGAAATGCAAGTGGGATCGTGTGCAATGATTTTCCCATAGATAGTTATAATCATTAGACCCCGATTATGGAAAACATGATAAACTTGTTCGAGGATGATTATAACTTAACACAAAGGGTAATGATGAATTTAAACAACCTATTAGTAGGGAGATGCTCATCCAAACTAATAAAGTTTGAAATTATTTCATGGTTAATTACTATATTTGGGATATGATAGAGGTTGAATCGAGATGTTGATGCCAAAGAAATGTCACCATTGTTGAATAAACTTCTTGAAGCTGAGGTTTATTGTAGCACTTATTGGTAGGAATCATGATAAAAACCCTACAAACCCTATGAACATTGCCCCTAGAAAATAGGAGACAACTTAACAAATGAACAAAATGGAGGAATATAAGAAAGGGAAGTGGGTGGTTGAGCTATCTCCATATGCACTAGGCAAGTGGATGCTAACTACATAGTTTTATGGATGTAATATCCAATAATTTTTTTTGGCTAAAAGAAGTTCTCCCAAGGAATGGGAAGTATGTGATAACTAAGGAAAACAAATAGAATGGATGCGATAGAAGAATAGGAATGGTCTTGCAAAATGACAAGTGTGTGAGAGAAAAACATCCAACAAAGATGGAGAAACTAAATGACAAGTGATTTGATTGTAACTTAGTAAGGTTACCAAAATCCTTAAGGCAAATAAGTGGTCAATTTTTTGGTTCTTTTCTAACAAATTTTCAAATGTTTTTAGAATTTTTTGAAGTATCTCAACTTGATCAAGAATGACGAGACAATTAAATGGTTCAAGGTCACAAAATGATTAGAGAGTTAAAACTTAGGTTGCTTATAAAATGGTGAGGGCATGGTGGAAAAGGTAATTGATCTAACATCAACAAGTATTTAGTGCTACCTACATAGTCCCAGAGTAGGACCTCAAGTCATTGTAGTTCTACCTTTACAATAGAGGAATTCGACTAGTGTAGCAGTCAATTCAAACAAAATAGACATAGTTCGTAAAAAGGCATAGTATGACATAAGAAGTGGCAAGTTGGTATGTTAAGGCTTAATGTTTCCCCTAGTTTACCCATAGGTAGTTATAACTAGGACACAATGACATAGATTAATTGTACTAATTTTCTTAAAGGTGGTTATAATTAGTAGCAAGACGGATGGTAAGAAAGAAATAACAAATGAAGGATGAAACAATCAAAAATTTTATCACACTATTCCAAAATATGATCTATGTCTGAAGTAATTAAACTAAGTAATGAAACTAATTAGATAACTTAATACTAAAACTGCATAATGAATGGCAAAAACCAAGGTCAAATGAGCTAGGATTTAGAACACACTAGGTTGATAGGTCAAAAGAATAAAGTGGATATGATGAAAAAGATAGATAAGGATGGTATTTGTACAAAGAATAATAGTGATAAAATGGCATAACTAAAATGATATTTATAAATAATACACCTTAGCACTCAAGTATATTACTGATTGAAATGAATAATATTCACCTGCTCTAGAATTTCATCTCTATTTGGTTTGGCAAGCCTGTATGTTCTTGATCTATAATCTACAGTAATGATGAAAGGCCCTATCTGGTTTTGTTTGAATTTCCATTTATGCTTCTTCTCAGCCATGGTATTATTTTGGTTTTATTTAAGAACAAGACCACCAAGTTCAAATGTTCTATACTTAACACATTGATTATGGTGGCCTTTGAGTTGGTTCTGATATGCTTGAAGATTGTTGAGTGTAGCTATGCATTTCTAATTAAGTAGGTCTAACTCTTGTAGGCAAGCTACTCAATAGTGATGATAATTTAGGACATGCTGGAAATAGATGCATGTGAAGGTAAGTCAACCTCAATGGGAAAGATGGCTTCAGTACTATAAACAAGGGAGTAGGGAGTGGCTCTTGTGAGGGTATGATGATTGTTATGGTATTCCCAAAGGGTATGGAATATCTATAAGTGACAATTATGACTAATATCATTGATAACCTTTTTAAGCATATTGATAATGGTTTTGTTAGATGCCTCAGCTTAGACCTTACCTTGAGGGTAATAAGCTGTATAAAAATGTTGTGTGATATTGTATTTAGTACATAATTGGTCTACATCCTTGTTCTTGAATGATCCTCCATTATCAAATATAATGTCAAAGGGGATACCATAGTGGAAAATGAGATGGTTGAAAATGAATTTGAAAATTTGTTTTCTAGTCACATAAGTGAGGGGTATAGATTCAACCCACTTGGTGAAATACTCAGTAGTGGTAAGGATATGTTTATGGCCTTTAGATGAAGTGGGGTTAATATTCCCAATGATGTCAAATCCCCATGTATAAAATGGCCATGGTGTCAACTTTAGTTTCAAAGTTTTTGCTAAGGCATGAATTAGATTAACATATTGTTGACATTTATAACACTTATTTACACATGCATCAACATTTACATCTATTATGGTCCAATAATAACTAGTATGCCATAAATTTTTGGATAGGACGGCCCCATTAGAATGAGCTCCACATAATCCTTTATGAACTTGTCTTAACGCTAGTGTAGACTCTGTCAAAGTTAAATAATGAAGTAGAGTTTCATCAAAACTGTGATGGTAAAGGGGGTGATCTAAGTAGAGTATAATGAGTGGAATGGTGAATGAAGGCTTTGGTTTATTTTTGAGATAATTTAGGTGGTATAACTTGGTCATGAAGTTAGTTTTAAAGGTTTGAGTACTAGAAAAAATTAGGACCAAAAATATCACAAATCATGGAAATGGTTGAAGGTTCATGAACTAATGCTAACAAATTTTTGATGAGAAATCGATACTCTCTAATTTCATCTATTTGTCGAATCAGAGTACCAATAGTAGCCATGGCATTTGTAGTTTTTTTACTAGCCCTTGGTATGTACTCAAACTCAATGTTGGAAATTTGTTTTTTAAGAGTGTTGAACATGGATTTATATGGAACTAGCTTGTCATCTTTGGTTTGAAAATGATTTGTGGCTTGATTGATTATTAATTGAAAATAGCCGTAAACTTGGAGATGAGAGATGTTCCAATGTACTACTTGTCAATGTCCTAAAATAATTTATTCATACTTGGCCATGTTGTTTATATAAGAAAATCTGATTTTAAATGATTTAGGGATTAGATCCCCCTGTGGTGTAATAAATAATAGGCCTACCCCCTATCCATGTGTATTAAATAAACCATCAAAATTTAGTTTTTAAGGCTACTCCTTAAGGGGTGTGTCAATGATGGTCATTATGGATTCATCAAGAAATGGAAACATGAGTGCTTATATGTCTATGAGAGGTACTTCAATGAGTTGATCTATAAGAACTTGTTCCTTGATTACCTTCTGATTGACATACTCTATGTCAAACTCACTGAGAAGCATGATCCATTTAACCATTCTACCTTGCAAAGCTATTTTAGATAGTAGATACTTGAGCAGATCTACCTTTGAAATGACCATGGTCTTATTATTCAATATGTAATTGTGTATTTTTTGAGCTGTGAAGACCATGGCCATACAAGCTTTTTTAATACTACCTAGTTATGTTCATATGTAACTAAGGTATGAATTAGGTAATATATGGCATGCTATTTTTCATTGACATCATGTTGATCCAAGAGTGCCCCAAGATCATGGTCAGTAGCTGATGGTATAATAAGAATGACTTTCTTGGCATAAGAGGTAACAGAATAGGTAAATTAACAAGATAGTCTTTAAGTTGTTGAAAAGTTGTTTGGCAGTGATCATCTTAGTGAAGTTCAACTCCTTTGTTCAAAAGGTGCGTAAATGGTGGCACTTGTCTACTAATAGAAAGATAAAGCATCATATTGACTGGATCTTACCCTACAAATGATAGAGTTTATTTAAACTAGTTAGTTATGACATCTCAGTTATAGGATGGACTTTAGCTAGATCAAATTCAATACCTCTATGAGACACGATGAAGCTAAGTAGTTTGCTTGAAGTTACAGTAAAAACACATTTATTTCAATTGAGTTTGACTTTTTACTCCCATAATCTTTCAAATATCTTACACAACACTACTGGGTGGTTAGCCCCAGTTTGGGATTTTTATAATATATCATCGACATAGTCTTTAATAATATCATGCATCATATCATGGAATATGATAGTCATGGGCCTTTGATATGTAGCTCCAACATTCTTAAGGCCAAATGGCATTACCTGATAAAAACTTTTCCCCATGGAGTGGTGAAGGTTGTTTTATGTTGGTCTTCTAGTGTTATTCTAATCTGGTTATATCCTAAAAAGCCATCCATGAGTGAAAGCAATTCATAACCTATCATGGATTCAATGATCATGTTGATATTAGGCAAGGGAAAATCATCTTTAAGACAAGATTTGTTGAAGTCTCAAAAATGAGTACAAATTTTGATCCCTTTAGGCTTTTCACTAATAGGTACCACATTAGAGATCCATTTTGAGTAGTTAATGGATCAGATACATCATACTTCTAAGATTTTTTCCAACTCTTTCTTTACCAATACAGTAATGTGAGGATGCATCTTACGTAACATTTTTTTACCAGTTTGGCATCAGGATTAACCACAAGGTGTTGCAAAACTAAGGTGTGGTATAAACTTGGCATGTCAAAATAGGCCCATGCAAAGATATCTACAAATTCTCTCAATAGAGCTGTAAAGACATCATGTTCCTCCTTAGTGGGGGATGCTCCTAATTTATCCATTTTAGGTCTGATGGAGTCCTAATATTTACCTCTATTATATCTTTGACTAGAAGGGTTAAACCATCTTCTAGGATAGTAGGCAACAACTTGAACAATTGAATTATGTCTGTGTCCTCTATTAGGACTTGCTCTTCAAGTTATCATAGGCATGATGAATATAATTCCCCTAATGGGAGATCTAGACATGTGACAAAAATAATAAAAAATTATTGAAAAATTTGATCAAATACTTGTTTTTACTCAAATTTGAGCTCAGATCCATAGGCAAGTTCATCATTGGTGGTCTCCTGGTCTAAATTTGAAGAAGAATGAACATCACCATCTAATGGCACCTAAAATAGGTTTTCACCACTAGACTATCCTTTATCTTTACTTTTTCCCTAGTTAGAAAGTGCCTCAAAGAGGTTTTCACTTTGGGACCTCAATGTCAACTTAATTATTTTTGGCTAAGGGTGTTCACTCGCTCTCCAAAATAGGATATAGGATCCAATGTGATTGAGAATATTAATTTGTGATCTCCCAATGAAACATTATCTCTAAGGCCTAAAAATTCACATAATATCTCATCATTCTAAAACTCATCAATCAATAGACTAGATTCTTGTTGGTCCCAATCTATCAATTAGGGATAATACAATGCCAATGGGTTGTAATGAATGGTTGGGGTACAAATGTCATTGTTATAAAATAGGTTGGTTTTAGTTAGGTTATCAAAGGTGAGGCTATGATTAGATTCTACTTCACTATCGACATTTTTATTACTAGTCACTGGTGATGGAGTTTGAATAAGATAGGTGGGGTCTCCCTTAGGAAATTTAAATCCAAGTCCATAAGGTCTTTCATACTTAGTCATGGAAATTGTCTCGATGGTTTTTTATTGATTTGGTCTTAGGCCTCTTCCTTTATAATTATGATGCTCCATGATCTTATTGGGAATAGGATACTTTACATTTTTATAAAAATCAACTTGTTTGTCATTTTATAACCATGATTCATATCCTTCAAGAGGGCTAGGTCCTAGGATAGATGCTAGTACAAATGTGACAAGTCTCTTATCTTTGTTCTTTTATTGCCAATGCATATGTGGGATGACTTTAGGTCACCCAAAGGTTTTTATATTTTGAGGAATATTGGCAATATGAAATGTATCATGGGTCACATACTCTCCTAGTCTATTATCTAAAATGGTGAAATGATTGGAAGCTTCAAGAAGTAGTATGTAAGAAAGGGAATCCAAGGTATTATGATCTATGTAATTATCTAGTGAAGGATCTATAATTATAGCCTTGCCTTTATCTTTATTGAAACTTGGATTCATGTTGTATTAATAATTATATCTTTAAAATTTAGCCTCAAGATGTTTGCATTGTTCATATGGGTGTAAATCTCTTGGAATATTCACTTCCAACCTGAGTGGGAAAACATAATACATTGGTGCAACATTGATGGGACTACATGAATCTTAAGTAACCAAGGCTTGCTTGGAAGCATATTGTATGATAAATCAAGATCAAGCACATGTCAAAGTGTATCATGAGTCAAAGGGCCAATGATAATTGGTAAACTAATGGTGCCTTGTGATTCTCTTTCTTGATTATCATAGTCTTTGATAGTTATTGTTTCTGGTTGGAGATCTATCATTGTGTACTCAAGAAGCTTGATGAGATTTAGAGACACTATGTTGAGGTTGGATCCATTGTCTATAAGGACATGTTTCACTTTATATTTTAATTATATATACTTCTATGTATAATGGATTATTATATAGAAAGCTAAGGGAAGACAAATCACTTTAGTTGAATGTGACTTATTGGGCTAGAGCCAATTGTCTAAATAAAGCTTGAAATTTATCAAGAGATATGTCACTATCAATAGTGGATTAGGTCAAAAACTCATTCAAGATGTTATTATGGATTAGTATCATTCACAACAAATCTAAAATAGAAATTTGTGCTATTGTATTTTATAACTATTCCATAATATCAAATTTCTTGTCTTGGTCAGTAGTGAATGGTTTATTCTATGTCTGAATAGTTGGTTGAATGACATGTAAAGTGGTGGATGGTTATGGGATTGGGATAGTAATCTTTTACCTCAGAGTTGTGATTGCATAATTAGGATTAAATAATGGACTGTTATTGCTAACCAATGTTGGGAATGGTTGTGGGACCAGATAGAACAAGTCTCAGTTACTGATGTACTTACATGTGGTCATATGGCAAGGATGAGTTGTCAATATAAGGTCCAAAAGGGGGAGTCCTAGTTTTCTAGATTACCTATATGCATTCCTAGGTCAAAGAAGGATTATCCATGTAATTTGGATAAATGTTGTTATTTAGCAATGGTCTAGGCTGATTAGTGCTTGGTCTAGGATTAATGAAAATGGTATTAATGCTACCCCCTACAATATGACCTACAAACCTATTGTAGTCATGTGTAACTACATGGTAGGTTGGTTGGTTATTACCATTATGACCTTGGTTTTGTCCATTGTTTTATCATTGTGAGTTATGTTATTGATTTTTTTGATTCTATTTGTTCAACCTTTGATTTTGATACTATTGATTTTGCTACTACACTAGCCATTATTGTTGTTGTTGGTGATTATTTTATTGTTGGTAATTTTTATGTCAAGAAAAGGGGTTTTGATAAATCCCAAGAGTTTGATTGGAAGTGGAAGCACCATTATCCAATGTTATCTCCCCATTCTCCAACATATTCTTAATTAAATGTTTGATTTAGACACATCTTCATAGATTATGCCCATTGACCCGATGATAGTCACATAATTCATTTTCATAGTATCAATTAGGATAAGGAATGCCTTGTAAATAATTATTTGGTATAGGCCAATGAAACATATTATAGTATCAAGCTTGAAAAATATAGACTTAATAGGCTCTCCTAGGTCACTAAAGACATGAAATGAAGTAATGGTTCTCCTAGGACGAAGGGTTTGCAATGGTAAAGGCTATTGTATTTACTATAAAGGTCTTGGCTATTGTGCTTATAGTATTGGTTAGAGAGGTTTCTAGGTAGGAGTAAGCTAAAAAGGTGGTATAGATGATGTTTTCACCATTTGTACATGATGTCATTTGGTTATTCCATTTCCCACAACATTCCTATTATGGTTGAATTGCTTCAGTCTTTCTTGGTTATTGACCTGTGCCAGTTGTGATGTTGGTGCTTAAATGAGATGTTGATGTTGGTAATTTCCCTAATTGGTACCTTTATTTTGATTAGTTTAATTAAGCTTTATGACTCCTTTATTGATGAGTGCTCACTCAATCAATAAGCCTTTGTCAATGATTTCCTTGAAAGTATGCATACATTGTAGTTTCAAATGATAAACTATCTCACTATGCATATTTTTGGTAAACACAATGACTAATTATTTATCTGGTAAACTATGGGTGAAATAGCTTGCAAGGGCTCTCCATCGCTACAAATAACTTGTAAAACTCTCACTATCTTTTTTCTTTTCTTACATTAAGTCCACTAATGAAATCTCATGCTCTAGATTATAGGAAAAGAGTTGCACAAATTTATCAAAAAGATCATCAAAATCTATTACTAAATTTTTGGGTGACTTTAAAAACCACTCCAAGGCTTGTCTAGCCAAGCTCCTTCGAAACAAAAACAAAAGGAATATGTTGTTATATGCCACTAGTTGACATGTGATAAAGAATACAATCAAATGAGCCTTACGGTCACCTTTCCCTTTATATATATCAATTTTTGGTGGTTCATATCCTAGAGGAAATGATATCTTTAAATAATCCATGTTTAATGGATAGGAAAATACATCATCTAATTTGAACTGTTTAGTTTGTTTCCTATCCTGAATGGCAGAAATTACACCTGTCATCTGTTATAATTCTTGGGATAGGAAACTAGAAGGAAAATTAGTTTGAGGGAGAAATTGGGTAGATGGTTGGGAGTTCATAAGTGGAAAAATTTGACCAGGGTATGATGGAGATACCTATTGGGGTACATTGGTTTGGTTTGAGAATGGACCAAGAATACACATATGTAGATTAGGATGTACTATAAATTACACACTTGGCTGTGTGATATTCTTTTTTGGGTTGGTGATAAAGGTTTGAATTGGAGAATATTATGGTTAGTACAAAGGGATATAACTATATTTTGCCTATTATGGTTGAAAAGGGACATGTTACCAACTATTCAAACCTTGTTGTTGAGTGGGAACTTGTGGACCAAGACCATGTCTCTAGATGTGTTGCACATTTTGAACCAATAATTGTCTAGTATGTACTTAAGAAATATGGGGACCTCCTTGTTTCATGAATCCTTATGAGGAAGTGAAAGTAGATTACAAATTTGGCTTCTGTTGCTGACCAATATTTACATGTTGTTGACTAGTAATTTCTTGGTTTTTGATTGGCATATTAGTCTATGACTAAAGAGGTATGTTCATCATTACCTAGTGAGGTGGAACATTAGTTTCCCTTGATTGAGGTGGTAATATATTTTTACTCCGTTGCATTGATACACTAGATTATGCTTGTTGTTGTGGAATACTACTCATTACTTGTTGAGGAGGAGTAGGATTCATCACATTCTATTATTGAGGTGTGACATTGGCCATTGTTTGATTATCTAATCCCATAGTTTATATACTTGAGGAAGTAGCCAGTCGAGGTTGGGGTGTAGAAACTCCTCTTCCTTGGTATGATGATCCACTCATGGGATGAACTACAGGCACATGTTGTTGGCTACTTATTTATACATTAGTACCACTTTGATTAGGATTGGATATTGTTTTCATATTATATACTACATTTGGCTCATTATTCTATGTAGAGTCTGAAGATACTTATTCAATAACAGACATATGCATCAAGTTATCTATTGAAGCAATTTGTAAAAATGGGTTGGAACTTAGATTATCTTATCTAGTTAACTCTATCAATAGTTTTGCTGAAAGAACTAGATCAGTAAGAAGATTATTTACCGTGTTCATCTAATTGAAATCACATGCTATATTTAGGTAGGTTTGATATACTATCTACATTTGGATAAAGTGATCTTCTATGATGTTTTTACCTTTATTAGATATATTAGGATCTTGGTACGTTGTTTGGACTAGAGCCATAGAATTGCTAAAAGAAGCCTATTGATCTTAAATGATATTTTGTGGTACTCTTACTAGACTTGGTAAATTTTCATGGGGGAAGTCTATTGGAAACCTGGTGCCTACCTCTATGTCTCCAACCAAAATTTCATCTTTATTCTCTAATAAATGTTAGTCAAACAAGAATGGACCATACGTAGAAGTCATATTAGTATAATATGACTATTGAAGAATTGGCTCATCTACTATGGGTATTATAGCTAGGTATTACCTAGTTTGTTCTTGGTCTTGTTCTAAATAAGGTGGTGTGTTAATTAGATACTTATCTAATGGATCTTGGCTTTGTGCCCCTAATTGAGTATTATAACAAGGATAAGAATCCATCTCATAAGCAATATTATCTGAATAGGGGTCTTACACCATTTCTTCCTATGCCACCACATTACTAATCCATGGATTGTACATGATTCCACTACAAGTTTAGGAATACATATTGGGATCCATAGTCAATGATTTGTGATAAAAGGTCAAAGAGTTTTAAAAAATCTAAAAAGGATAAAATATAAAATAGATGATGTTCTAACTTAGTCTAGTTTTGTCAAAAGGATCAAAAGGTTTATGAAAATATTTGTGAGGAAACAAGCTAGCATGAAGTACCTAAATTTTTAGTGTTCACACAAAGATAAGCAAGTAAATAGATAAAAAATTGAAATGCCAAACTCTAAGTTTGAAGTGTTTCAAATTATTCTAATCTAGAAATTTAAAAGTTGCTAGATCTTTTGGCCAAAAGTGGCATCAAAATCTAGGTTCAAACAAGGCATTCAGTAAGACTCTTGGCTAAACAACGTTAAAATCTAGACTTTGAAATAGATGAAATTTTTAATCTAACAGATTTGAAACACTTGTAACAAACACTAGGCATTTGATTCTTGGGCATGAACTTGATCAACTAGGTATAAGGTATGAAACAAAAGTCACTTTAGAAATAGTTTATTTTCTCACTAAAAATGGTATAAAACTTGGTTTTTTTTAGAAACAAGCTAGACAAAAGTGAATAGTATAACTATTTTATAAAAAATATCACAAAAGTACATTTGGATTGGTCTGAAAATGTAGGAACAAATTTGAACTCTATGCAAGAGGGTCTATAAAACAATATTTAAATGTTTTAGGTAGTGTAATGACACTATACTACCTAAAAGGTGTGACAAAAAAGTTTGTTTCAAAAACTCTCTAAGGCAAAGACATTTTCCCATAATTTTGATAGCATAACACTACTTTTCTTGACTCAAAATGTTGTGGTGCATAGACTCAAAGTGAAAGTGTTTAGAAAAAAATGGCTTAAGTATGTGAAGTGATGACAATTATTATGACTCTTAAACAACCTTCAACACAAATTAGAAATTAAACCTAAGTTCCCTTAAGTTTAGTGTAAATATTGAACCCACTTAACACATCAACCTTATGAACTTGTAAAGGTACAATTCTGGTTTTAGATTATAAGTGAAGGAATTTTAAACAACTTTGGTAAATGTCTAGACTCAATTGGGTAACATAACTACACCAAAATGGATGATATGACTCTCACACTTTTTTATGAACTTTGAACAAGGCAAATTGATGATCTCATGTGGGCAACATAATGCCTCTTTGTTTAAAGGAAAATTTGGACTATGTGTTTTATTTGAATTTTTTGTAACACTAAGTTTTGACTTTAAATAAGACTTTAATCTAGGACAAGACCAACTAATTAATCACTCTTATATCCTAAAATGACAAGGTTGCTTGGTATTATTGTAATCTGTCAATATACGTCATTTGAGAGGATTTTAAGTGTTCATCCAAAAGTAAATGCACATTATATAGTAGTGTTTTTACACCCCTTCTCTCAAATGATAGTACTGTGACATAGACCATCAAACTTCCCAACCTTGAATTTAATCCCTTCTCCCATAGCTCCCACTCAAGAAAATAACCCTTCTTGTGATTTACTACTTCACTAAAAAACACAACCAAAGCTTTAATACCTGTTGTTAATAATTAAATGAATACAAACCAAATTTAATTCACCATAAAATCACATAAATAGATTTTAAATGTGTGAAATCAAATTTAATTATACATAAACTTGCATCATGGAATAAATTCCTCAAATCAAAGTAAATGAAAGCAATAATGGAGAGAATAAAACTACCGTGGTTCACCCAATTTGGGATACGTAACACATAACATAGATCTACTGTGGTTCACCCAATTTGGGCTACATCCACCAAAAAATTCCTCAATAAAATCTCTAACAAAACAAGATTATAAATAATCTCTCACAAAGATAAAATATCTCCTACATAAATTGCAAATGAATTCACTAAATTATTGATCCAAATCTATCAATAATTCTACACACATGCTATGCTACACATGTACATGTACCTACAAAATACTACATCATATGATATTATACCACACCCTATCAATAAAACATATAGAATTTTTCTTGTCTTTTAAAATCCACACCACACCTATATAATAATAATAAATGAATAAAAACAATCCCAAGAGGAAAAACACACCATGCTTATCGAAGATAATCATTATCCATAATGAAATAACTATCCTCCACCTAGTCAAGCTTATCCATAAGCCCACCTAAGGAGGAACATGCCATCCTCATCTCTCCTCCACAAAAGGCTCTAAAAATTTTGAAGGAGATAACAACTAACTCCATAAAACATGGAATTTAATCCAACTTCCACAAAACATGGAAGTCTACAAGGAAAATAAAAATCTAACAACTCACTCCATAAAATAAGGAAGACTTAAAAATTAGAAATATGTAAGAATATTGCACTCACATGAAAGCAAGGTTATACAAAATGTGGAGTTTATAAAAATTCACTCCCTACTTTTTTGGATCTCCCTAAGCCTCCAAAATTTACCACCATGGTCGTGTGATATCCCTAAAGGGATCCACACTCAACATCTAACTTAAAATGGGGCCAAGGGGTCAAAAGGGTATGTTGAGACATCTATAACCATTGGTATAGTTTTTTAGTGTCTACAAGGCCTTCTTTTATCTCAAGAGTTTGTATTGCAACATGGAACTTCAAGCTCTTAGCCTTGTATTAATAGTATGTTCACAACAAGTGACGTTATTTTAAACTATCAATTTTCACATGTTTCTAGATGGTCCCAAGTATGGATAACATAAGAGATGCTCAGGCTAATTAGATCCATGTAAATTGTATTTTTATCAAAATGTATTATCTTTTTCACAACCATTACATCTATCACTTTCTTAATGTAGTGTGATGTCTGAGTTTCCCTAACAGTCTAAGGTGGATTACCACTAACAAATCTTATTTAACCACTCAAACAAGCATCCCAATGGGTCACCCTAAATTTATATACCTTACCATGGAGTGGGGTTTAAATTATGTTAGGAGATGAATTCTTGGGTCAATTATTCCCTAAATAACATATGAGGAGGTGATGAACTCCCACTCATAAGCCAAAATGAATGAAAATAAAAGACAAGTGAACAAACTTTAGGATCACATTTGGGTCACCCAAACCATATATATTTGAGGAGGGTCTTAATGATATTATTTTTACACTTTTGGACTAAAGTTACTAAGGCAAATAATTAGTGATTATGGTCACTTGGTTTCCATAAAGGGGATAGGGGAAGATCATACATGCATTATTGGTTTTGCTAAAATAAAAAACTTTCAATAAATAAGCATAAAACAAAAAAAATCTTCGGAGTATGTAAATAAATGTGAAACTTCATTTTATTGTACCAAGAAAAAATTTGTTGTGAAATTTTTAACCCTTTGGCATTAATTGTTTTTAAAACTTGCAAAACTTAAAAAAATAATTAAGTCATACAAAGAACTAGGTTCGTTTTAAACACCAAAAATAATGTGTGTAATATTTAGCCATGTTAAATCATGGATTTTTAAACCTTAGGACTTGTAAATTATTAAGGCTTTACTTTCTTAAAATCCCAAAATTGAATGTGAAAATAATGTTTTGGATTTTTCTCTTGGGTTTCTATGGTTTTCTATTTCAGAGATTGATGTTGATCCATGCAAGGATTGATGTCAGTCTTTAGGGATCGACATTGATCAATCAAAAGGGGTAAACATTAGTCAACAAATATCGATGTAAATTTCCTTCAAAACATAGAAAATATAATATGTATTTCATGAAAATACTATTAAAATATAAAAATAAACATAAAAACTAAATATCTCTTTGGATCCTATAGGAAAATGGTTAAATAGATGATAAACAAGTCCAAAAACACAAAATGAAAATAAAAAAATTTAGAGAAAGTCTCATGAATTACATTCTTGTCATACTGTACTTTTCACATAGGGATTGATGTTAGCCTTGGGTGGATCAATATTTCTTCTGATATGATCGACATCAATTTTGGTAGGATCAATGTCAGTCTCTATGTAAACTGTGTGTTGCTAAAAAAATATAATTATGTGAAAAATAGAGTTAAAACTCAATAATTGAAGATTCTTAAGCATTAATTAAATAAACTAAGAGCTATATATTAATCTCCTTACTTGTA
Organism: Torreya grandis; assembly: GCA_037957365.1. NCBI lineage: Eukaryota > Viridiplantae > Streptophyta > Pinopsida > Cupressales > Taxaceae > Torreya > Torreya grandis. The sequence continues at coordinate 531,455 of JARHVA010003139.1, read as the reverse complement.
TGGGATTATTTTGGTCCCACTAAGCATCAATTATTATAATAGGAATCTAAGAATGGGGGTGAGTTTTGTGTTAGTTCAAACAATAAAACTCAAATAAACAAAATAACACTTACACTCCTAGCCTAGATACTAGGGAGAGATTAATAACAAAATGATAAATTAAATCACAATAAAAACATAAAATATAATCACTCTTTTACCTTCCTTGGGAGCTCTAAATGATTTGTTGAGTGGCTCACTAAGCTTGTGTATCAAGAAATCTTTGGCAATGAAGCTTGTTTGGCTCCTTCTCTCCTTGGCACCATGGATTTGAAATGGATTGGCTTAATTTTTTTCATTATAAAACTATTGATATGAGTCTCATGGAATAAATATTGCATATTAACTCTAAAATATCCAATCTTGTTAAAGATATTTGTGAATAATAACTTTACCCCAAAATAACTTATGGTTTAATAGGCATGGCCTTGTATTCATAGCCTTAGGAATTAAATCTCACCCAAGGTGAGTCGTGGTTGAGTTTAGGCTTGAAATGGGTTCAAAATTAACCTAGGAAAGTCAAATTTAATTCTAGTAGAGTTAATAGTGTTCAAGTAATTATGATTTGAAATTACTAGGCTTGGCTCTCAAAATTACATATTTTAGGATAGTTTTAAAGAGATTGGTAACTCATAAAGGCTAGGATATTTTGAGTTTTTCAATTTCCTTTTCTAAATATTAATTTTTTTCAAATGGATAGTTCAAATAGTTATTTAATTTAGTTTATCTTATTAATTAATTTTGGGTTTCCTTTTAGCTCTTTGAAGATTTGATTAAGTATGCAAGTGCCCCACTTAATAGGTCCATAAGACAAATTGATGTTTGTGATGTCTCAACGTGATTAGGAATGAATTCCTGAGAGGATATTTTTTTATATCATATCATACCCCAATTAAGGATGTATCAACATGATTTTGAGCTTTGATGAATGATGCACAAGCAAATTAGGACATTCAATGATTCATAGGATTAATGTGTAATGGTTGGTAGGAATCAGTTTGACGTCTAGTTGAATGTAAATTATGGCTAATTTTAGGTGTTTATAGATGTAATGAAGGATCATTCCATGAGCCATATTTTCCTAGTTACAACCTAGGTAAATTTATGTACTTGATTATATCACATGGCATATTGATACACACACAAGATAACACATATGGGAAATCTACATAAGTTTGAGGAAATCTTTCAAGTTTTATACATGTAGGTAATGTCATTGAAAGAGGGTTCCTTAGGGTAGCTCAACACTGTATGTTCACTAACCCATTTTTTTCAAAATCACTCCAAAGGTGATAAACCTAAGGTTTGATCATTTGACAAAGAGTGATATCATTTGTGTGGTATATAAACACACCAAAGTAAAGGTGACATAAAACCTAAAATGTTCTAGGTGTTTGCACCTAAATCTAGTTGATATTCTATACTGTACACCTATGTGAAATTCAAACAACATCATTAACTCAACTATATAGATCTGGTGCAAGCATCTAAGGCCCCAAAATGTAAAATTATAAAATATAATGAGTATTCCAATATATTGATCTAGTTCACTTCCATCTTATTTCATCCTAGATATGCATGTGCACAATAAACCAAGTACGCTTGTTACTAATTTATTATTATATCAATATATAGCTATACATTCCATTTTAAACATATCTTAGTATCATAAATTTAGGATATTGTTTATTTGAGTTTTCAAAATAATTGGCCTACTATAAACTATAAACCTTTTGTTTATTCAATTCAATATTATTAACCCTATACTATATTTACCCATATCAATTTAGGGTTAAACATATTTTTGAACCCAATATTTCATCCCCCAAAACCCTAAACATTGATTTAGGGTTTATTGATTATCTTTTTTTATGCCTAATTTCTGATTTAGAAAGATTCAAAAGTTAGACATCAGATTTCATTTTGTTACAAATATGTGCAATATGGATCAATCTATAGCCAATTTTGTGATCCAATTTATGATTTTTTATTATAATTTATTATCAAACCTATCATTTAACCTAATATGTAAATTCATTAATAAAATTAGAGGGTTGTAGACACTATAATTTTGTATATTTTATATTATTTAGCATCATAATCCCTTGTTATTATATTAATATCCCTATCCTAAAGTCTAATTTAATTACCATTAGCCACCTAATAATTTGTTTTTACAAATTACCTTTTCACATCCCTAACCATCTAAATCTATTTACAACCTAGGGAATCTTAACCTTTTAACAACTTACCGACATATAGCCTTGTCCTCGATAACCTCACACTCATAAACCAAAATTTTCTCTTGATTAGAATTATTTAACATAGATAAAAATTTTAGCTATCAAATTTGATGAATTATTGCCTATTCTTTAGTGATCAACATCGATTCTCTAAATTAGTATTGATACATTTATACCCAACCAACCCTTTGGCTCAAGGACCATGAGATCTGATCCTAGAAACACTACTTATATTTATAGAGAATTAAGGAGACAATAAAACCACTCTACTAGAAAATGTTTGTACCCATTCCACATCCACCATTATGACCCTAAAAGATTACTTGCACTTATGGGAAAAAATCTATTCTACCTGTAACTTGGTTCAAGGTAAGTATAATTATATTTATTTCATCTATTTACTTATATCCCTTTGTTTTATTACTTATCCCACTTATAGAGCATAACATAAATATATATTTACATTATTAATATCCTTTATCACCCTCTAAGTCTTTGTTTTAAATCAAGTATAGTTTAAGATAGAATCGACACTAATTCATTATATCAACACTGATCCTATAGAATCAACATCAATACTATATGATCAACATCAATCCATTGTAATCAATTTTTAAAACTTGAAACCTTTAATATTAGAAACTTGTCTCTAATCATTTTAATTTTATTTATTTTTAAGCATGGCCTTGTTATGTAGATGATATTCTCAACATTGTGCATGATGTCATTAATATCACTAATTTGCCTATAATATCCCAACCCCTTTTTTTATCAGAGTGACATAGCCTTTGAGTTAGCACTTTATGCCATTGTTTACTCTCCCTCGATTGAAGCCACTTCTAACCAAATTGATGTTATATAAGAGGATATGAATACTGCTCCAACTTATTAGAATAAATACTTTACTTACATTGATATCCTAATCAAAGATTAAATAATAATCATTATTATCGCATCTTTATATTTTTTAATTTCAAGTGTTATGTATCCACATAATCATGAAAATATCAAGCTAACATCCATGTGAATAAGCTCATAACTTCTAAGGATTGGTTCCTAACCAAGAAACTCACTTATCTATCTATTAATCCATTTTATCCAAGTTATTTATTTATGTGTAGGTTATTCTTCCAAGCCAAAAATAAGTTCCCTTAGTTGCTAGATTCAAGTAGTGTGCAACCATCTTCATGTCTATAGGTATTCATCATAAAACTTATAATTTCATTGAGTATTTAGTAAGTTAAGTAAATTAAATGAAAAATATAATACTACTATAACATTCTAGTATGCCTGATGGGGTCCCTAAAGTCTGATTTTTATTATTACAATTCATTATGAATTTATCCATTCTTATCCCTTTTTCTTGATTGTTGTCTTCATTAAAAATTATCCAAAATTTGTTTTATTTTATAAATGTTAAAAGGAATTGTATCCATTTTTACTCTATTAGGTAATTCATATAGAATAATATAGGTGGGTTAAATTATTGTATAAATCACTTCTTTCACACACATACCAAACCACTTACATAATTATCTCATCAAACATTAACATAATGGAACCAATTAGGATTTCATCACCCATGGGAGAACCAACTTAGTATGTTGACTGAGCATAAACCCTAGTTATTCAATATATAATGGCTAAGAACTTGACACCCTTATGCTATAGTGTGTGAATTGAGGGGGTAGGTTGTAATACCAAACCAAATATCGATTCCAGTATAGAGATCCTAAACAAACCTAAAACCATCTCTAGATTTTCATTTATTAGGACCTTTGGTAACCTTATTTTTCTTATCACACTTTTAGGTTAATCTCTTAGAAATTAAATTCTCTCTAGGTACATCTTGTACCATGTGTGACTTTATTTTTAACTAAATACAAAATAATAATTAAGAGTATTGTGTGCTTTTTATTTTCATTTCTTAATTATTCCTTCATTGCTACATGGTTTTGATGTGACAGTAGTTTCTAAGAAAAACTAAGCCTTCAACTTCATCCTCATCCATCGATAATTATTGTAGTCCTTTTACCTTCCCTAAGTCCATGAGGGAGGGTATTCCCTAGTATTATACTCACAATGATCATGAATTTCCAACCATATTGAATAACAATCCAATCATGCTTAGCAATTACCTTAGCACTTGATTTATCCACATTACACTTCTCCACCATACATAATTTTTAGGGAATGATTTTAAAATGTCTCTAGAGGAAGATGAAGGGTTAATTATAGCTGTGTTTTATTCTCACAAAAATCTTCCCCATACAAGTTTTTATATTAACACTACACAACATTTAATTAATCCACCTATAGTAGTGCCTAGTGGTCCATCCCTAGTACCCAAGCTCAAAACATCATCATACCTTAACCTATATTTACTTTAACTCTTACCATGGTACCCCATAGCTTAGTTATCTCAATCTTGGAAACTCTTCCACCTATCCAAACTAACATACCTTTAAATCCCCAAACTCAACCTTCTCAGCAATATATCCCATTGACCACCCAATACACATCCCCCATGAAAGATCTTGGGTCTACTTATATACCCTTACAAACCCCATAGTATGATGTGGCATCCCAACCAATTATGACCACATTCATTGTTTACCCTTTATCCCATCTCTTTTCCACTCTATTTCCTACCTATCAACATCCACAATAGAATGTTTTAGTGGCATCCCTTAATAAAATACCCAACTAGACCTTATGAGTATCCTTATGAATAGGATGGCTAATTTGGAAGCATCTACCTCTGGGCAAAAAAATATTCTCACTTATGAGAAAATCTATAAAAATTTATTAACCTAATTTTCCCCACTAAACCTTACCCTTCATAGAGGGAGCTTTTAAAATTTACCAAATTTTAAAATAAAGAGGATCCTCAGCAACACCTTTAAGCATTTAGATACGCTTGATATCTTATAGATCATGATGTTACTCTTCTCCTTAGAACCTTTCCCATGTCATTAGTTAGACCAACCTTAGACTAGTATAGTTTGATACCTCAACATTCCCTATTCTCTTTTGGGCAGATATCCCAAATATTCTTAAAATATTTTTCTATCAACATTGTAAGAAAAGTAACTATCACAGACCTCTGTGCCATCCAATAGTTTGATGATGAATCTATCATTGATTTCATACCTAGATATAGGAGTCTCATAAACTAGCTCACCTTTTCCGTTCTAAAACCCAAACTAATTTAATTATTTTCAAAATTATGTGATAAACATATCTCATCAACATTATGGGTGCAATCCTTCAAAACCTTTAACTAGGCCTTTTTGATGGCCCAAAAATTAGAGATTAAAGCATTGGAAGAAGGGAAAGTAAAATTTCTAGTAAAAAATTCAAACCTGATCCCTTTAAAGGGACTAAAGATAATAAGACCAAAGTAGTTGTTCATGCTATAGTCTTAAAATCAATACCACCAGAAGAAAAAATCCAATCTAAACCCTCTACGTCTTAGGCATAATCCCAAAAATAATTAACATGTTTTTCTCCATAATAGTATACACCGTTAGGAGGATATTATGCATATATCTTAGATAAACTCTTAAATTAATCTCTCATTGAAATTCATTTAGTGAGACCTCTTGATGACTCTCGCCCTAAGCCTAACTAGTTTAAGGAAAATGACTTTTTAAAATTCCACTATGTAATAGGTCATGAAATCAATAGGTGTCACTATTTCAAGGGTCTAGTTTAGAACATTATTAATCAAGGGGATTTAAAATTGGATAACCATAATATGCCCCCTAATTATTCTATATACATCTTTAGGTAGTCATTCCCTAATCATGCTTTTATGTCTAATTCTATGCAAGCTAATTTAGGATCCACTCCAGACCATGATACCCATGTGATCAATATGATCCATGATCAAATTATACCTAAATAGGTTGGTGATATTTTTGTCCCTAATCTCCTTATAGGATATGGATTCTAACCATCTAAGTTATCCCAAAAACTCACTCAAGATTTTTAGATCTCATTATTTGGGATTTACTTGAGGAAACATTATCTAAAAACATTTAGAATGATCAACTAGAAATAAAAGAGGAAGGATTTATTAAGGAATAATATTTTTTAGACATTCCATAAGATACGAATACCATTCCTCATGTTATCTTAATACCTACATGTAGCATACCCATCCCCTCTAGATTACTACCCCCTAAGGAAATTGTTACATTCCCTCAAACTAACTCAAGACCAGTTCCCCTTCTAACTTGAGAAGAGATAAATATTAGATAAACTAAGGGAAAATATATAGGTATAAAAAAAATATTGGGAAACGATGAGGAAAATCCCTATAGCATCCTCCCATTAGGATTAAACTCCCTAAAGAGGATATCCCCACTACCCCTGATCAGATTAGAAAAGCGATTATACTTCTACCACCTTTTCAAACAAAAACATCTATATTAGTACCCCGTTCTTAAACAAAACTAAAATAAATTATTATATAATCCTCTACTAAATAACATGTACCGTCACAAAGGGATATTTCCATCATGATAATTCCAATACATAACCCTTTAAATGCCTAATATCCACAAGGTTTATGTGTAAGGGCTTATCTTAAGCATAAAGTAAATCTATATGGAATATTCAAATGATCAACTAAAGATATTAAGGTTTGAAGTATAATATAAATTCCCTAATAGTACCTCAAAAAATCAAAAAACCTAGTCAGGGTCCATTGAATGGGTTTTATTTTAAGATCCTTGATCAACTTCTCTAAACCTCCCTTATCACTCTAACACCCATAAAACCCATCAATCTACATGTTTAGAGATCAGTGTGGTATTGATAAAATAGGAAGTGCATGTATCATCAAATAATAGGTCATGATATGGAAAGTTGTAATGTGCTAAAAGTTCTAGTCCAAAACTTATTTGCAGAAGATGATATTTTAATGGAATATTTAGATCATGACTATCCCCATATTCAAATTACTAGGGTCACATCCACCTCAAGAAGTAATATACTACCAGTAGTATCAGAATTGGTTGTAAAAGAAGATAAAACCTCTATTAGAGATCAATATCAACCCTTCCTAAACCATGTAGATGTGGATAAATCTAAGAACATGACAAATCCTCTTTTATTTTAGATAGATGCAATTCACATAGCTACACAATCCAAAACCTAGGGTTATAAGACCCAAAATCATGATAAATCCAATGTGACTAATGAAAAATCCCAACCTCCTACCATAAATATTCTTACAATACCCACTCTAAGACCTAAAATTTCTCTTTTAAGGAAAACACAAAATAATAATGCTTTAGAATTAATATAGATATCTATTCTAAAGTAGCTTCATCAACTCTCAATCAAGATGTCTTTATATGAACTTGTCTAAAATTATCCATAGCATCATGAGGTTATGATAAAAGCCTTGTAGGCCATTGAGATATAAGATGATGAAATCCATCCTCTATCAGTTTTCACCATATTACTTCAAAATATGTTATCCATAACATTCTATGATTCAAAAATATCACTCTTACAACCTAATGACTACGATCCCCCACTATTCATCACTACCCAAATTGATCAAACTAGAATCAAATGAGTAATGATTGATAATGATGTTAATATAAATATCATCTCCTCTCATGCATTTAAATAATTATAGTTACCTAAAACTATTGTAGCTTAATCCCCAACCATTTTATGAGAATTCAATGATACTCTGGCCCTTACATTAGGAATGATCATCCTTCACATCTAATTAGGAATGAAAATTTTAACCAAATTATTTTATGTAATAGAAGGGGAGTTTCAATACAACATCCTATTAACATCCTTGGATACACACTATACATTTTATCCCCTCCACCTTATATCGATGTATTAAATTTAAACACAAAGGTAAGATCGATAATGTTCTAATCGATACCTATTCATTTAAAACATGAAACCTCACCTTTTAAGCTAATGACATTTTAATTTCCATTAAAAATTGATATCCCATAATCATCCAATAGGGCATCATATATTATGACAATTACTACATCAAAAATTGGTAAGGAGTTCATTGATTTTATGTTTTAGTAGCTATCAATTGGAGAGTATTAGTTATTGATACTTAATACTCTCTCCACTCCCTATAAATATGGGCATCTAGATAAATAACATGCATATTGTCCAAACTTAAGATAAATTATTCTTTTTGGTCCACCTTTCCTCCATACCCATTTTATTTATTGGGGAATTGATTAGACTTATTTAGGTCTTGGTAACCAAACCCATGCTAAACCATTTACTTCAAATTTTTCATTCTTAGATAAACCCCACTTTGTAAAAAGATACCTAAAATAGTGTGCTTGGAATGGTTTTGGCATAATATTCTATGAAAAAGGCCCATACAAGGTTAATAAACCCCATAAAATCCATGTCCTTAGGTTAAAAAAAATCCCAAAAATATTTTGGAAGTTACTCTTCTACTTATTCTAGAAAAGAACATGCCACCCTCACCATCCAACACCAATTCATCAATAGATGATGTCATATTCATTCCCCCTAAAAAAATTTAAGTCAATTCCATCACCATATAACATCTCATCTATCACCAGGATGGCGAGGTCAAAACCATCCCTTTATCCTATCCAAACATGATAGGGCATAATTTTCCCACCATCCCTATTCTTTAGTACCAGGATGATGATTCAATTTTAACTCATTTAGGCACAAAAAAATCCCATTTACAAAAATCCCTTTCATCTAAAACCTCTAGTATATTAAATAAGGTTACCATTTACATTAACATGGGATATCATGAGACTCCATGAATTGTTAAGATCATAAAATCTTTAGATCTTCAAGAGGACTAGTATCTCACTATGTTTTTGATAAATCATAGTGAGGAATTTGCTTAGTCCTATAGTGACATACCTGGTATTGACCCTAATATTGTCATATATAACATTATCACATTGTTTTATGCTATACCTATAAATAAAAAACTTTCAAAGATGCACCCTCACATTGCATTCTTAGCCAAAGAAGAGTTACAACATCTCTTATCCATTAACTTTATCCATCCTATCTATTACCCTCAATAGGTATCTAATATCATCCCTATCATAAAGCCCATAAAGGGAGTGCACCTTTTTATTGACTTTCATGACCTTAATCTTTCTTGTCCTAAGGATTATTTCCCTCTCCCTAATATTGAAAAATTAGTGGATTTAAAATATGGGCATAAAATTTTATCACTTATGGATGGTTTCTCTTGATATAATCAGATCCTTATGACACTAGAATATCAACATAAGACTTCAATCATTACTCTTTGGGGGACCTTCTACTATCAAGATATGCCTTTTTTCCTAAAGAATGTAGGAGGAACCTATCAAATATCCATGACTTATATCTTCCATGATGTAATCCATTAAATTATTGAGGATTATGTGGATAATATCCTCAGTAAGTCAAAACTATGAAAATATCATATTTTAGTCCTAAAGGTAATCTTCATTCACTTAATCTAGTTTTATGTCAATTTAAATTCTAGGAAATGCATTTTTGGAGTTTTGATAGATAATATTTTAGGCTTTATCATCTCTATTCAAGGGATAAAATTTGACCCAACTAAGATCAAAACCATTTTATAAATACCACCCCCATATAATCATAAGCAAATCTATAGTTTGTGAGGAAAATTGTAGTCCATCCATCATTTTATCCCCAAACTATCTGATCAACATCAACCATTTCATCACCTCCTAAGGAAAGATATTTTTTTAAATTGAGACTCTAGTTGTTAAGAGGACTTCAATGTTCTTGAAATATACCTTCTTTCACCACCACTTCTCATTCCCCCAAAGGAAGGGCAACCCTTCTTCTTTTACATATTAGAAATATTGTCATTGATGTCAAAGGTCTAACATTATTGGTGATAAAGGCCCCATAGTATTTAATGGTGTTTTTAATGTTCATAGCTTAGATAATGTGTATTAATATTTATTTAATATTAATAAATATATTTTTAGTTGCATAAAGTCAGAAGAGGGCTCATGGAAAAGTCAAAGAGTCACGTGGTAAAGACAAATGAGGAATGGGATGCATTTTCCCATGAAGAGTCATCTTGAGGAATTCCAAAAGTCACCAAGTGAAGACAAAATAGGAAGGGCACAATTTCTCATGAAGGGAAACTTTTATGAATATGAAAAATCACCAAGATAAAGACAAAAGGGGAAAGGACACATTTACTTATGAAGGGTCACCATGTGACTTTTCAAATGAAATAATTTGAAGGGTCATGCAATTTTATTGCCATTTTCCATGAGTATTGAAGGGTCACAAAGGTGAATGGAAAAGGTCATTTGGCAAGCTATAAATAAAGGATTAGTAATCAATTTGTAATAAGTGTGGAAAATAACATGGTTTGTAATTATTTTATCTAGCTTAGAAGATCAAAGGAGACAAAAGAAAGAGATATTGTAATGTGCTATCATTTGTTGAGAAAACAACATTGAGAGATAGTTGTGTCATATACACAATAGGGGCTGGCGCTCCTATGGGTTGGTGCTCACAAATAGTAGCTATGTTGGTGCTTAGCAAAGGGGTTAGTGCTTATGGATTGGTGATCATGAATAGTTGTTGTGTTAGTACTCAGCAAAGGGGTTGGTGTTCCTATTCATTGGTACTTACACATATTGTAGTTTGAGTTGATGCTCATTCTTATACTTGAGATTGTTCTTTATGGTTTTTCACACATTAGGTTTTTATGTTAAAATCTAGTGTTTCTCTCTATATTGTGTGGAGTTTATTTTTTTAGTTTGATTGCATAGCTTGAATGTATAGTTAATTGGAATTTGATTAAGTAAAATTTTATAAGACATATGATATATTGATTCACCCCCCTCAGTATATCCCATGCTTAACAATTGGTATCAGAGTAGGTTCCTTTGGAAAGATTTTAATAGCTTGTAGGTAGATCAGGGAAAGCACGATGGCCAAACATCTAAAGAAGGAGAATCAAGATTTGAAATATGTGGTTGAGGATATTAAGGAATAGGTGTGTATCTTGAATTCTAAGTTGGATATAGAACCAAAATAAGATAATATGTTTATTCAAGATCTTAAGAATTAGCTAGAGGTTACATATTCAAGTTTGAAATCAAGAGAAGAAGAGTGTAATCAGTTGAAGGTTGAGTTAGGTTCTTTGAAGGATAAATATCTAGATAAGAATAATGGTGAAAATGAAGATGCCTTAACAATTAAAATTAGAGATGATAAAGAAGAATAAATGATGAAAGCAAGGATGAAGCCAAGGTGAATCTAGAAGGAGAACTCTTTTGTGCCTTAGAAGAATTAGAAGCTGTTGAGAAGAAGAATCAAAGATTGAAGTGCCAAATTGAGAAAAATCAAAAGGAGTCAAAGGAGATAATTGATGATCTACAAGCACACTTTGAAGAAGCCAAAAAGGATGAAAAATATATAAAAACATAGTTGTAAAAATTAATTTAAGAATTTGAAAGGTATGTTATTGAAATTGCCTCTTTAAAAGAAGATATTGAGAAAGAAGTCAATGATAAAGCAATCCATGACTCAAAATTTAAAGATAAAACTAACATGTTAAATAAGATATTGAAAATTAAAAATTCAATATCAATAAGACATGTATCAGATTTGAAAATAAAAAGTGCTATGTTTAAGCTCTTAAAAAAGAGGAAATAAAAAGGGAAAAAGTGAAGAATATAAAGGATGTCTCAAACAAAGAAGGCTAGAAGGAATAAAGCTACAAAAGATAATCAGAACAAAGATACATAAATAGTTTCTATTCTCATGGTCACTATTTTTATTTTAATTGATGTGGTCATAAGAAAATATAATGTTAAAAAAGAGATAATAATATTAGAAACAAGGAGAAGGAAACTCATGCAAATTCAAGCAGAAGCCACAACTCTTTTGTTCCTCTATCATGCTTTGATGAAGAATCCATAATATGTTACAAGTGAAATAATTTTAGATATGGAGATTGAAATTGTATAAGCATGTTTGAGTTAGTCAAGAAGTACCAAAGCTTTAAATCTCCATTCATCAATAAGAAAGGTCAAACAAGTTCATGGTAGAAGAAATAACCTAAGATTCTATGTTAGACCAGACATCTTTGCATGCAAGAAATTAAAAATATCCATAGTTCATTGATATAAAATGTTCAAGGCACATGATAGGAGACAAGATCAAGTTCATAACTCTAAAAAATATCAATGGTGGCATAATGAAAATTAGAGATAAAACCACTAACAAAATAGCTAGAAAAGGTACTTTAAGTTTGGATAATGGTAAAACTAAGACTAAGAATATTTTTTATGTAAAAGGTCTTAAGCATAATATATTGAGTGTAATTCAAATATGTGATTAGGAATAAACATTAAATTTTTATGTATAATGATCCATATATCCCTTCTCAAGGATAGCGATACACTACTGCCACGTGCTCGACTAGGTTCTGCCTTAGGTGCTTCAGTCCCTGGGCCATATAGTAGTCTAAAAGAGGACCTAGATCACTCTAGAGCTTTTGGCATGATGGATAATCCTTCTATTGATATCAGAGCTAGGTATCGAGGTTGAGTCCCATAGAAACTAGTGGGAATAATCCATACATCCCTTCTCAAGGATAGTGATACACTACTACCATGTGTCTGACCAGGTTTCACCTCAGGTGCTTCAATCCTTGGGCCTTATAATGGTTTGGAAGAGGACCCAGATCACTCTAGATCTTTTGGTGTGATGGCCAGTCCTTCTATTGGTATCAGAGCTAGGTTTTGAGGTTGATTCCCATAGAAGCTGGTGGGCATGATCCATACATCCCTTCTCAGGGATAGTGATACACTGCTGCCATGTGTTTGACTAGGTTCTACCTCAAGTGCTTCAGTCCCTAAGACACATAGTGGTTTGGAAGAGGACCCAGATCACTCTAGAGATTTTGGTGTGATGGCTAGTATTTTATTGCTTTGATACCAATAAAAGGACTGGCTATCATGCCAAAAGATCTAAAGTGATCTAGGTCCTCTTCCAAACCACTATATGGCCCAGGGATTAAAGCACCCAAGGCAAAACCTGATCAAAAATGTGGCAGTAGTGTATCACTATCTGTAAGAAGGGATGTATGAATCATGCTGACTAGATTCTATATGACTCAACCTCAAGACCTAGCTCTGATACCAATAGAAGGTCTGGCCATCATGCCAAAAGCTCCAGAGTCATCTAGGTCCTCTTCTAGACCACTATATGGCCTAGGGACTGAAGCACCCAAGGTGAAACCCAGTCGGACATGTGGTAGCAGTGTATCACTATCCCTAAGAAGGGATGTATGGATCATATAAGGTTGTGAGATTATGAGAAAAGATTTAGATGAGTTGATTGAAGATGCTTAGAGGACATGCAATAATTTATATATGTTATTAGATATCTTCACAAAGGCATGATCAAAGGACACATTCAAGGATATGTGATAGGAGTTGGGATTAATTTAATTTACTTCCTACCATTGAGGGGGAGTTAAGTGTTAACTCTAAGATAGGCCCTTTGCCATTGATGTCAAAGAGGGAGAAGTGTAGATTTAGGTATAGGTATAGGTACATTAATAGGTAAAAATAATAGGTATAAGATGATACAATAAGGGGGAGTTACTATATGTTTTTTAGTTTGGCTATATATGTAGGTTGGAATGTCTAGTACAATTTTTTGGATGTGGTAGTTTCAGTTTGAGGTTGCCATCAATGACAAAGGGGGAGATTATTGTAAATATTGTCATTGATGTCAAAGGTCTATCATTATTGGTGATAAAGGTCCCATAGAATTTAATAGTGTTTTTAAAGTTCATATCTTGGATAATGTGTGATAATATTTATTTAATATTAATTAATATATTTTTTTTGCATAAAGTCAAAAGAGGGCCCATGGAGAAGTCAAAGAGTCAAAGGGTAAAGATAAAAGAGGAATGGGATGAATTTTCCTATGAAGAGTCATCTTGAGGAATTATAAGAGTCACCAAGTGAATAAAAAAGATGAAGGGCATAGTTTCTCATGAAGGGACACTTTGAGGAATATGAAAAGTCACCAAGATAAATACAAAAGGGGAAAGGATGCATTTGCTTATGAAGGGTCATAATGTGAATTTTCAAATGAATAATTCAAAGGGTCATACAAGTTTGTCACCATTTTCCATAAGGATTGAAGGGTCACAAAGGGTGAATGCCAAATTTCATTTGGAAAGATATAAATAAAGGCTTGGGAGGCCATTTGTAATGAGTGTGGAAGAGAGCATGGCTTGTAATTTTCATTTCTAGCGTAGAAGAGAAAAGGAAAGAAAATAAAGAGATATTGTAATGTGTTATCATTTTTTGAGAAAATAGAATTGAGATATAGTTATGTGGTACACAAAATAAGGGTTAGTTCCCCTGGGGATTGGTGCTCACAAATTTTTGCTATGTTGGTGCTCAATAAAGGGGTTAGTGCTCCTGTGGATTGGTTTTCACTTATAATTGTTATGTTAGTGCTCAAAAAAGGGGTTGATGCTCTTATAAATTGGTGCTTGAAAATATTATAGTTTGAGTTGGTGCTCATTCATATACTTGAGATTGTTCTCCATGGTTTTTCCCACATTATTTTTCCATGTTAAAATTTGGTGTCTCACTCTATCTTGTGGGGTGTTTATTGTTTTAGTTTTATTGCATATCTTGAATGTATGGTTAAGTGGAATTTGATTAAGTGAAATTTTACAAGATATATGATATACTTATTCACCCCCCTTCTCAATATATCCCATTATTAATAGTATGTTTCCACTATGGATCATTCTTTAGGAACCATGCTTTTAATTATGATGAGAAATATAAAGAGTAGGTAGTTTACTATATTAGTCACACACTTGTTGAATATGAGATGTGATATTTACAAACAGAAAAGTTATGCCCAGATTTGGTCTTTGTAGCTTCTAATCTTAATCATTAGTTCCTTAATCATAAGACCTATGTGGTCATAAACACTGATCCCATAAGATTTATGCATTCAAACCTTATCAAAATTAGTATATGGCAAAATAGATTATGCATTTAGTAAAATTTGATCTTGATTTTATCCTTCAAAAATTAGTTAAAGGTCAAATAATTATTTATTATCTCACTGATAAATCTCTTATTGATAATCAACTAGTTCATTATGCATTCATAGATAAATCCATAGCCTCCATATTTAAAACAAATCCACACTATCAAATTACTCTATTCTTTGATGGATATAAATGTGAGCATGGTAGGGGAGATGGAATTATCCTAATTCCTCTTGGAGGACACCTATATCTCTATCTTTGAATATTTATTTTTGATGTACTAATAATATGGTATAATATGAGGCTTTGATTATAGGTCTCCAAACTACTTTGGTCTTAGGTATTAAAAAACTTAATATCTATGGTGATTTCTAGTGTATGGTAAATTAGATTAAGGGCATATATTAATCTAAGAATGATACCCTTTAGAAATATAAGACCTTGGATGATCATTTACTAGCTACTTTTGAGCATTATGTTATCTAAGACACTCCTTGATCAACTAACAAGTTTATGGATACCATGGCTTCTTTGGTCTCATTTATCTGATCTTCTTAGGAATCTAGGTTATTTATCATCATCCATAATATTAATCAACATTATTATAATAAAACTAATATTCTTTCCATCTATAGTATGAAAGAAAATCTATTAGATCTCTGGTATGCACATATATTTGATTACCTATCTAGGGGGATTATTACTCTAGATCTATCTAGAAATGGCAAGCGAGCTTTCCAACACCACATCATGCATTTTGTCATACTAGGGTCTGTTATTTATAAGTGTGGTTTTGATGGTATCCTTACTCATTGTCTCAAAAATCATGAAGTTACCCTCACTATCAAAGAAATTATTGATGGCTCATGTGGTGTAAATTTTAGCATTCACACCATCACTAAGAAAATCTTACGCTTGGGTTATTATTGGCCTACTTTACATTAGGATTATTGTGAATACATTAATAAATAAATTAAATGTTAGTAGCATGCCAATTTATCACATGTTTCTAGTAAATTAGTATAGGTAGCACATAATTTTTGGCCATTTTTCAAGTGGGGGCTTGATATTATAGGTCATATTAAGTCT
>JARHVA010003139.1:502500-507500 GCA_037957365.1 Torreya grandis | reverse complement strand
AGATAGACCACTCATGGTCGGATAATCCTTTCTTGTTCTAAAACTCATCAAAAATGAAATCCAAGATAATGATATCCTTGTGTGAGAAGGTTTGCAAGACCTGGGTAGTGGCTTTCAACTTGGATTCTAGAAAGAAAATAGGCATTAAAATATCTTTGACCTTAGAGGTTGGATAATCATCTTGCAAGCTCTAAAATTTTTTTTGATCCCTTTGCCTGGCTAGCATCAATGGTTGGATTTGGTCCACCATCAGCACTGTCCTCACATCTAGAAATGGGGAAGGAAGACCCAGTCACACCAGATCTTCAATGTCTTACCTCATTTTGCCAATGCCTTCTTTGATGACATCAAGATAGCTTCTACAATTATTGGCTGTGGCATTATGACTGAGCTCGTCATTGACCCATTTCATGGTGGCCATTCTATTGCAAATCCCTGTGGCTACCAATGTTGCATCCCTTGAGTTGTAGAGCTTTTCTAGTAAAGAATGAGAGTCTGTGACTCTCTGGGAGATCATGGCCAGAGTGCTCTAAACTAGATTCTTGACCATCTCACACAGCTATTGCACGTGGCATAGGAAGGTGAAAAGTGGACTGAGCTAGAGAATATCCAAAGAGATTATCTCCCATGTTGACTTGTAGAGTTCCTTCACCAGCTGCACCATTATGACACCTCTTGGCCTATTGGCCAGCTTAATTACTATTTATGCAGTCCACTGTTGCTCTGCTTGGAGCTGGGATTGAAAAGCCACACCCTTATTCTATTCTTCCAGCAACCTTTGCTATGATTGGGTAACCTGTAGTTGGAGTCCTTTGACTCTTCCCTGCAATGTTGCATTTTCCCATCTTAGAGTTGTTGCTCATCCCTGGCAAGTACAAGCTCTAATTTCAAAGAATCATTTTGGGCCTGAATTACCCATTGAGTATGGAGGGAAACAGTATCTTGCAACTATTTCTACAGACTAGCTATCTCATTATCCTTCTAGTTTATTTGTTTAGCCAAACTATTACATTTTACCTTTTTTGTGGCCAAGTCCACCTCCATATTTTATAGTCTCCTTGATATCCTCAAATAATCTTTTGTGACTGTAAAAGTGGATTTGGTCATGAGCTTAACTCTGTCTTGAGGCTCAAATAGGGACATGTCAATGGCCATTGTGTTTATGGTGTAGTCTTCCAGCCGCATTTGTTCACTCAGCTTGGAAACGTTAGGCGATAAATGGGTCATCATCAGTTGTTGTTGAATGGGTTCAAATTGTGACCTCAAATGTGGCACCATTGGCACTTTATTCACTTTACTCTTCTTCTCCAATCGGGCTTCTCTTGCCTTCCTTGTGGTATCAGCCTATGTCTGGAAAGTGGAAGGGGATGCAATATATCCCCCTGTGAAGGGAAATCCTTGTGGCAAGCTGTATTAGAGAGCCATTGGCTGGCTAGGGGTGAGCTAAAGGGGCATTTTTTGGGAAAGAAGGGGGAGAAATAGGGTAATGTTAAGACTTGAGGCATCAAGGATGAAGTGAATTTCAAAATGGGAATGGTAGCAGTGGTGAGAGGTGTCATTTGGCTGGGTGGAGGCATGGATTGAGAGGGAGGAGGGGGAGTAATTCCTACCCGAGGAGAAGTTGTAGTGCTCTGCACTGGGCACTATGAAGGTTGTTCTTCCTCTTCTGGGTCCAATTGGGACTGCACCTTTCTTCTCTTGCTAGGTGTTTTTGATGTTCCTACCATCTCTAAATCTCTTGTATAATAACCTGGTATGAACCTTTCACAAGATAAAAACATACTTTCTACAACAAATTTCACTAGGTGCCACAATCACAATGAGCAAGATATTTTTTTAGGAATGCTCGACAGTTTGTAAAATTTAAAATTTGCTAAGGGATTTTTATGGGCCTATCAAGTCCCAAATAGCATTATAAATTAAGGTGACCATTAGCAAATCCTACTCAATCTTTGGGAAATAGTGAGGTAGACACATTATGTGGCATAAGGTACCTTAGAGATTTCAAAAGATTTGGGGAAGCATTTATTGCGATAAAAAATAAAGAATTAAAGAATTTATAAGACACTAACTCTGCATTTAAAATGCTTATTTTAATGGAAAAGCAGGAAAGCAAAAAACAAAATAAAGCAATGCGGGAATGGAAAATACCTAACTACATTAATTACAAATCCTTATTTTCCTTCAGGATTGAAAACAAACTTTCCCATATCCTCTTTATGACAAGCTAACTTGCCTTGTCATGCCAGTGATTGCAACAGATATGTCATTGATGGAATGTTCTCTGCACCAGCCACACAAGTCTTCCCGCACTTGAGTGAGTCTAAGCAAAATGTGTATTCAACACCTATGAACTATTCTTGTCCTTGAATGCCTATCGAATATTAGTTCTTCATGTTTTTGGGTGTCATTAAAAAATCATGGGCTTTTGGTTCTTCATGATGTGCCTTTTGATATCCATTATCTTTTGACACATCTTCTTCAAATTCTAGCGTTATTTCATCATCATGCTCTTTGATGACTTCATCCTCTTACAAGGATGAATTAAAAGGTTGGCATCTCTTTTGCATTCTCATTTTAATCTCAGGGCTTTCTTCTTCATCTAAAACTAGCTCAGTGCCTCCTATCTTAATGACTTGGTTGAGGGAGTGTCCATGTTCCTCCATATCCTCTTGCAGAGTGAGGAAAAAATCAGAAATGATCTCCTCCTCATCAGAAGTTAAAGAAAAAGCTTGTGGCTTATCCTCTTGCTCATCAAAAGGAGAGTCTGTGGTGATCTCCTCCTCCTCTGCACTGATGAAATCCTCTTGACTAGCCATGAATTGAATGCACTCCTTTGCAAAGTTTTCAGTTGCTTCATCATCTTCTTTGGTCCAACTTAGAGACTCATCATCATGCTGAAAGATCTGGGGAGTGGTATAAGAAGTTTCTTCTAAAGTGGGCTCATAGGAATTTTCATGGAAGTGAGGAGCATTTTGAAGAATGGTGTGGGAGAGTTGAGGAAGAAGTGAGGGTCCGGGGTCCTCCTGACTTGCTGCTAACATGGGCTCTGCATTATTGGGGAATTGGCCATGACAATTTTGACCTTGCCCATGAATAGGGTTGGAATATGCTTGATCTATTATTTGTGGTGGTGGATATGAAGTTTGGTAGATTTGGTAAGGCTGGTTCTCATGAATGCCTAGCCTCTCTTCTATAAATGCAATCAATCCACACACATCTAACATTTTGTATGTAAGCTCTTGCCAATATGCCCTTTCAATGGGATCCCACTCACTTTTGATCAGGTCTATTGCCTCCCTTACTTGATAGATGACCTGACAAGGAATTTCTTGACCACATCCCCTTCTATTATCAAGATCTAACACATATTTTTAAAATCCCAGCAATGCTTTTTTGAAAGTGAAAATAAGGTTAGGTTCAACATGGGATGAGACATATTGGGGGGACTGGGCATAAGACTGATGTGGCTCATAACAATATGCATCCTCATTACTCGACATGATTTTAGGAGAAGCTTGTTTTTGATAAAACATATTTGAAGGAGAATAAGACTCATAGCTATGAGTTACAGAGTTATACATACCAAATGGATTTCTTGATGATATTGCTTGATTGGTTGGTGATGTAGAGTCATTGTTAGTGTCGATAAAAACCTCCAAAGGTAGATTGGCTAAAGAATACACCAAAATTATTCAACTCCTTGAAAGATTGGTCCCACTGAGCATGCTAGAAACTGTTGATGTCTTAAAATTACACTAGATCTTAATCAAAAACAATGGGAAGTTTCAAGCTGTGGGACAATGTGGCTTGAAAACAACCTCCATATTTTAAAGAAGCTGGTCTCTTCTTTTGTATTGGGTGTTGTGGAAAAGGGATAGGAGACTAAACAAAAATGCAAAATGCAAGAATTGAAACCTAACTATGGTGATGTGCCTGAGATTAATCATAATCCTAACCTGAGCATAGTGAAACTATTATGTGATTCTATTACATTTAAGAGCAGACAAGTGCATGATCAATGTAAAAGATTGGAATAACAAAAACAGAGGCTTATAATAGGGGAGTCTTCTGCTAAGATACAAGAATTGTCAACAAAGGCATAGTGTTCAATCTTCTTAATAGAATCTTCCAATCACATTAGAGGCATAGAAGTCACACATAATTATGTATAACTTTAGACTCTAGAAAATAGGACAGAAGCAAATAACATTTCCAATCACAACACTAGAAAATCTTCAACATAGACTACTTTGCAAATGACATAGATAACATCGACAAGGGCATAGTGTTCAATTTTCTTATTTAATCTTCCAGTCATACAAAAGATGCAGAAACACACAAAGTCATATAAACCTTTCAACTCAGGAACGTGTAACAAAAGTAAATGATATTATTGGTCAAAAACTCTAAAAGTCTAAAACTATGAGAATTCCCCCCCCCCTTTTTTTAGATTTTACAATTCTTCTTCTTTTATAGCCCTAGATGTCTCTCTACACTTTATTTCCCACACAATCTTCTCCATCCTTCGCTCATAAGAGATAAAGAGATGGCACCTTTAATGTTGTGGGTGGCTCCAAAAATCTACTTGATGAACTGTTTCATCTACTTGAATTAACTCCAGCCGTTTTTCTCTCCATTTCACTTTTGGCAACTGATACACAGAACACTCTGCTATGTTTGAAATAAGAGAGGACACTTAGTCAATTTTTTGAAAATCCCCTTGATCACCTAGAAGACACCAAAAAATGACACTTGGCACCTTCCACCTAATTTATCGAAGACACATGGCTCTTTTCGCTCCCCTTTGGCTGTGCCATAGTATCATTAGGGGCATATGTCAGACTCTTATGGATGGTGACATTTGGCAGCTTCCATAGACTTTTGAAGTAACACCCGGGACCCACCACTGTTTCATATTTGTCAATAGAGCTTGGTGATGATTCTCTCATGCATTGACATGTGGAGACATTTTTGGCTTCGAGGAAGATAAGTGACAT